>PVKU01000631.1:192841-431300 GCA_004027475.1 Anoura caudifer
TTTTTTTTTTTTTTTTTTTTTTTTTTTTTTTTTTTTTTTTTTTTTTTTTTTTTTTTTTTTGATAACCATTCTGACCAGTGTAAGGCAATAGCTCATTGTGGTTTTAATTTGTATTTCTCTGATCATTAGTGATGTTGAGCATCTTTTCATATGCCTATTGGCCATCCATGTGTCCTCTTTGGAGAAGTGTCTATTTAGGTTCCTTTGCCCATTTTTTAATTAAATCATTTGGAGGTTTTTTTGGTGTTGAGTTTTACAAGTTCTTTATACATTTTGGATATTAACCCCTTATCAGATGTATCAGAAAATATGTTCTCTTGTTCCATGGGTTGTCTTTGTATTTTGTTGATGGTTTCCTTTGCTGTGCAAAAACTTTTTCGTTTAATGAAGTCCCATTTATTCTTTTTGTTTTCCTTGCCTGCGAGGATATATCAAATGAAATATTGCTACGAGCAATGTCTGAGATTTTACTGCCTATGTTTTCTTCTAGGATTTTTATGGGTTCAGGTCTAATATTTAAGCCTTAAATTAATTTTGAATGTATTCTTGTGTGTGGTGTAATAAGGTCATCTAAAATCATTTTCTGCCTGCATATATGTCCAATTTTCCCAACACCATTTATTGAATAAACTATCTTTAGCCTATTGTACATGCTTGCTTCTTCTGTCTAATACTAATTGACTATAAAGGTGTCGTCATTTCTAGTCTTTCTATTGTGTTCCATTGATCTATTCCATGCATCTGTTTTTATGCCAGTGTGATTACTATGTCCTATAGTATAGGTTGATATTAGGTAGCATGATTCCTCCAACTCTGTTCTTTTTTTCTTGGGATCACTGTTGCTATGCAGGGTCCTTTGTGGTTTCATACAAATTTTTCAAATATTTGTTCTAGTTCTGTGAAATACATCACTAGAGTCTTGATAAGAATGGAGTTGCATCTATAGATTGCTTTAGGTTGCATGGACATTTATTTTAATAATGTTAATTCCTCCTGTCCAAGAACATGATATGTGCTTCCACTTATTTGTGTCTTTTACAATTTCTTTTTCAGTGTTTTATAATTTTCTGACTATAGGTCTTTGTGTCCATCAGTAGATGGGTAGATAAAACAAACAACTATGGGGAATTTTCACAATGGAATATTACTTGCCCATATAAAAGAAAAAATCAGTCTTTGCAACAGCATGGATGGACTTGGAGAACATTTTGCTGAGTGAAATAAGCCAGGAAGAGAAAGACGAATGCTGTATGTTTTCTCGCATATGTGGAATCTAACAAACAAACTGAACTAACAAGCAAAATAGAGACAGATTCACGTAGACAGCAGGATGACAGCTCTGGGAGTGGGTGATTGAGCAAAAAGGAAAAAGGAGGACCTGGACAACAGTGTGGTGATTGCAGGTGAGTAGGGATTAGGGGAATCAATGGTAATAAACAATTGGTAAACAAATGGTAATAAACAATGGTAAAAAACAATTTCAAAAGGAATTTCAAAAATAATCAAATCAAATCAAAGAAGCTTTTAAGAAAAATAAACAGAAGATTTTTCTTTAAAAAGAAAAAAAGGTTGTTGCCTGAGGTCAGTCTTCTAACTGAGCACACATGTAGGAGATGACTATAGTCACACCTAAACCTCCTTCCTGAACACCCTTTCTGTATTCTCACATCATGTACCCCCTCTATTTCCTACCTGTGTGTGTATGTATTCGCCACCTCCCCTGGGCTGCAATCAAGGATTCTCTCAGTATTTGCAGCCTGGGCACAAAGCAAACTCTCAACACACACTGGTGTAGCTGAACAAACAAGCACTTTGTTGTTACGTGGTAAATAAAATATGGCTTTACGAGAAGGTGAAATGAGGAGGCAAAAGCTGGAGTGAGGTCAGAGGTGGTACATGGTCTGAAATTGTAGTAAGACACACTGATTTCTCCTCCCAAAGTGGGTGAATTTCACAATCTTACTCAAATAACATTTATTTTAAAAACACTTTTTAAAAATTTTCGAAGTATATGTGAGAGGAAAGCACCGGATCTTCTGGTAAGACACATTTATCAAATTTCAGGATGAATATTCAAACGAAATAAAAAGACACATTCGAAATCCCAGGGGGTCTTTTGTTCCATGGACATTTTGACAACGATGTATGTAGGTAGGTGGTGCTTTGGTTGATGGCCTCTATTCTCCATGTTTAGGCTATAAAAAATTCAGTTCATACTCCACCTGCATGTTAGGTATGGATCTGTGGTGACTCCCTGGTTTCTTGCATGTTAAATCGATGGTGAACAAGACAGTAGAGGAAAACAAATGAAATGATGGCAACAGTGGGAACAAAGGAGAAAAATAATAAATGAGGGAAAGAATAAGAAATTAAATAGCAGTGAGGAAAAGATGATGTAGGGAACGAAATAAAATAAAATAGAGAAATGGTACAATGGAAGCAAAATATGGGAGAGAGTAAGAGAAAATCCCTCAGAGCTGTCGTCGTATATCAGATTGTTAAACTCATTCAAAACTTGAACTTATCTCTCTGTTTTTTAAAATCATGAAGCGGTGTGGTGTCACAGAACAAAATTTTTGCATTCCTTATAAGTGATATGTTGATCTCTGAAGAGTCATCAATGCACTATAAAATAGAGTAGGCATTTACTTACTTATTTAAAAATAACTGCTTGAAAACGTCAATTAATGATCATCCTACTGAGCAGTGATGGTTGCACTATTTTTTATTGATGAAGAAATTGAGGCTGAGAAATATGCTAATTTACTACATTAATTGGGGAGGATAAACAACTATAGAAGCAGATACCGAAAATATCACTAAAACTGCAGAATTGTATCACTTGCTCACACAACAGTTCGGGTCAGCTATTTTAGGTGTGTTTATGCTTCTCTTCTATGCTGTGATTCAGATACCCAGGCTCCTTCCATTCTGAGGGGGTCAGGCCTCCAGGACCTTATGCAGAAGATTTAAGAAAGAGAATGGTCTGGCTGAGACATAGGAGTTCTCTTAAAAGCCCTGGTCTGGAGAGAACTCAGGACTTTTCCCGTTCCATTGGGAAGAATGTAGCCACAGGGATACAACTGCTGGAAAAAGTCTTTCTAGACAGTGTGTGACTTGGCCTCTCGGCAGCATCTGGTATCAACCGCACACCTCTTCTTCCTAAAGAAACTTCTCCCCTTGGTTTTCAGTACTCTGTATTCTCCTAAGTGTGTTGCTATATCATTGGCTCTTATTTCTGAGTCATCTTCACATTTTTCTTTTCCTTGTCCACTGAATGTGGTCAGTGTTCCACCCATTAATCTAGTACCTCTTTCTTTCTTTTTTTTTTTTAATTTTAATTGTTCTTGTACAGTTTTCAGCTTTTTATCCCCATCCCAGCCCACCCCCCAGGCCTCCCCACCTCCCTCCCACTTCCACCCCCGTTATTGTCCATGTGTCTTTTATACTTTTTCCTGTAAACCCTTCCCCTTTTCCCCTGAAATTCCCTCCCCTCTCCCCTCTGGTCACTGTCAGCCTGTTCTCAATTTCAGTGTCTTTGGTTATATTATGCTTGTTTTTTTGTTTTGTTGATTAGGTTCCTGTTAAAGGTGAGATCAAACAGTTTTTGTCTTTTGCCGCCTGGCTTATTTCACTTAGCATAATGCTGTCTGGTTCCATCCATGCTGTTGCAAAGGGTAGGAGTTCCCTCTTTCTGTTACTTAGTGTCCCTCTGTGTAAATGTATAACAGTTTTTTTTGATCCACTCACTTGATTGATGGGCACTTAACTATTGTAAATAACACTGCTATGAACATCGGGGTGCATAGGTTCTTTTGAATTGGTGTTTCAGCATTCTTAGGGTATAATCCCAAGAGTAGAATTGCAAGGTCAAAAGGCCGTTCCATTTTTAGTTTTCTGAGGAAATTCCATAATGTTTTCCACAGTGGTTGCACCAGTCTGCAATCCCACCAACAGTGCACTAGGGTCCCCTTTTCTCCACATCCTCTCCAACACTTGTTGTTTGTTGCTTTGTTTATGATGGCCATTCTGACTGGTATGAAGTGGTATGTCCTTGTAGTTTTAATTTCTATCTCTCTGATAGCTAGTGATACTGAGCATCTTTTCATGTGTCTCTGGATCTAGTGCCTTTTCTTTCTAGAATACTTTGGTGATCTCATGGAGGTTTGTGTTTTTATAAATGTTATGTGGTGTTAACTTCCAAATCTATCCACTCCGTCCTCTCTCAAGAACTCCACGCACTTTATAAGTAATTGCACACTTAACCTTTTCACTTGGATATGTAATGGATAATATCTCAGTTAACATGTCCGAAACCTAACTGATAGTTTCCCTCTTAAAATTCTCCCATTAAGGGCTTCTCCAACTCTGGGATTGACAACTCCATTCTTCCAATTGTTATGCCCCCAAACAGAATCCCTGACTTCTTTCATTTTTACATCCCATATCCAATCCAAGAGAATGTCTATTTGCTTCTACCTGAAACATCTGCTGAATCGCATTTCTCGCCACTTTCACTCATCGGAACCTGGTCTAATCTAGCACCATCTCTTTGCTAGGTTATTTGAATAACTTCCCGAACAATCTCACTCTGCCTAGATTGCTGGTTACAGCCTACTGTCAACACATCACCAGAGTAATCCCTCTAAAAAGTTATTTTAATTGAGGTTATTTCACTGCTTAGCGTAAATTTCTTGCAAATGTGCACTTTCACTCAGAGAAGTCAAATATTTTACAATGGTGTATGAGGCTCTGACCCCTATTATCTCTCTGACGTTTACTAATTCCCTCTGCTCTCCCTCTTTGACCCCCAACTTTGCCTTCAAATGCTCTACCTTATCTATGATACCCTGGGGCCACAAAATCCTGCAGCCTGATATGAAATGTCAGCAAATGACCACCTTACTGAGAATATGCCCTCCAAGAGGAACGAACGTATTGCTTTCATGATTCTTTTCTTTTAATGAGAGTTTGGTAGCACGAGAATAAATTTGTCTGAATAATCACTGACGTTTTGGACAAAGATCACAGTTTCTTTAGCAATGAAATTTACTAACTTGATTCAAATCTTGGTAGTAAGGCAGGGGGTTAGTAAAGGGTAAAGGAGGTCAAACATACAGTGACAGAAGGAGAACTGACTTTGGGTGGTAGGCACATAATGCAATATACAGATGAAGTGTCATAGAATTATAATATTGAAACCTATATAATTTTATTAACCAATGTCACCCCAATAAATTTAATTTAAAATACTTTTTAAAGAACTTGGTAGTTCTTTGATATATGTTTTTTTTTTCCAGCATGTCTTGTGTGCTAGTGGCAAACTGAATTTTTTGGGGGTTAGATGTCATTATTAGTCCCACTGTATTTTTTTTAAACTTGATCTGCTGTTGGTCCTATTTAACATTAATGGTGTAACATCCTGAAGCTATCTGAAATAATGAGCTTAGAATTTTGCAACTCCTTAGAGCTCCAATTTTCTAGACTCTCTTTTCTCCCCCCTCTTTGCAAATCTATCAATTCCTCCCTAACCTCATCGCCTGCAATATCTTGCATTAAGCTACCAGCAGCACTCAATAGATGGTAACCTTTTTTCCCAACTGTTTCCTGTAAGTCTAAGATCTCACCACAGGACTTGCTCTGCCTTCCAGGTTATCTCACATGAGTTTTATCAAACGTTCATCACAGCTTGACAGGACTCTCTCACTTTCGAAACTTCAACCCCCCTCCCCGCTCCCCAACTAACCAGTTTCACACCTTCTAATTTTGTTGCCACTACACCTCCACTCAGTATAGAATTCAGTATTCTCATGAGCTACATTTCCATTCTATCCATCTATTGCCTTAATGTCATTTGTGCCCAGGAGAAAGAAGAAAGTACAAAGAAGACAGGTGCGCTGGCTTAAAGTCACTGCCCTAGAAACGACTCGCATCAGGTTTGCTCAATTACAATGGAGAGAACTTGGCCCACACCTACCCCTAGAGAGGCTGGGACCATCGTCTGCCCACAGGTCTGACACTATCTCATGAAAGTGGAAGAGAAGAAAGACACCTTTTGGTAAAGAACTGACTACGACTGCCACCATTAGCGATTAGAGCCTTGATTCTTAGATATAATGAAAAAATAGAAATCAAGTATCTCACCTTAGATATTTGTCATGATTGTGTTTAAAATAGGCATAGTACAAAATTCTACATTTGTAAAGTAAATGGACAAATATCTAAAGTATCAGTCAATGAAAAATTATAGGGTAAGTATATCCCATGTTTAGGTATTCCCATTACTCAAACTAAACTTCTAAGGAGGGAAATGAGGTAATAAAAACATGAAATTACCCTTTAAACTACCACCTTAAGAATCATGAAAATATCTTGAAAAAAAGAATCATGAAAATAATTGAGAAACTGTAGGAAGAATGGGGACTAAGTCCCAATTTTAGTGATACAGTGACTCAAAAATTAAAATAATTTAAAATATTTGGATGGGTGGATTTCCTTTTTGTGGAATACATTAAGGTATTTGTAATCATAAATTTTGTTTAAGAAAGTAGATAGTTCATAAAACTCATAAATTGTTGGTACTATATAATTTATTATGAAAATTTAAGATAGAGTAAAATAATATATCCTATTGAATTTAAAGAATTTTCCTTAGATACAAAGTGGGTTGATCTGAGATATGAACAGAACTCCAGAAGTTTATATTACTTTAGTCTTGTGCACAGAGGAAACATTTCATTAGACTACAATGGAGAAGAAACAACTGTGACGCATTTTATGTCATTGCTAAACTAGAGTGTAGGTGAGATTCTCCTCTATAAAGGATCCTCAGTGGAAAGTACATATCTTTGAAAACCACGCCTTCTGACGGGAGAAATGATGACGCCACAGTCACATCACTGAACCCAAGCTGTACCGAGGTTTATAGGCTCATCTAACTTCAGTGAGTGTCCTCCCCATTGTTGCTGGAACACAAAGACGGCAGCTGAAAGTAGAAGTCACTCCATTACAGTGAACATGTTTCCATTTCAAAATATGTTAATTTCGTTTCTACTTTGTCGGCTTCAATTTGTCACTGAATCTAACATATTATAATTGCACCAGCTTTAAGTCCTCATACGTTTTACGTCTTTTTATAAAATTGCATTCAGATTCTGTTGGCAGTACTTAATGCATTACAAGGTAACATGTATTGAGACTTGGCTCCCCACATGTCAAATTAAGTTAAAATAGAAATAAAGTTAATGACAAGTTTGTGCATATATTTTTTTCATTATGCAGCAAATAGATATGTGGAACCCTGTAAGTTAACCTAAAATTATACAAAGCACCTGTATCATAATAGAATTGTTTGTTTTTAATCCATCAGATGTTCACTGTGCCACACCTCAAGTTTAGGGATGCTTTTTTTTTCAGAGGGTAGAGGGGTAATTGAGTAAAAATGGAGAAGTAAAACCACCAGTTAATAACTACTGCTAATTTCAATGATTCTATCCTCTGTTAATTTACTTTGAACCATTAAAATGGAATAAAACAGCTTTGAAAATTAAAACCATGTAAATTTTAATACTCAAAATATCTATTATTTTTCCTATATCTCCAACTCTAAGTTATTTGAATAAAAAATATATTCTCCTAGGAAAATATTTTCAAGTCTCCTAGGAAATATTTTCAAAATACTTTACATCATGTAATATTTTAGATTATTTTGTTTAAAATAATTTTAATACATCTATTTTATTTATATTTGTGACTGTAATTAAATTTTTCTTATTATAGCTATTAAAATAAATTAGTACATTTTTCCTTTCTTTTCTAAAAGTTTTATTTATTTATTTTTACAGAGAGGGAAAGGAAAGGAGAGAAGGAGAGAAAGATCAGTGTGTGGTTGCCTCTCACATGGCCCCTACTGGGAACCTGGCCCACAACCCAGGCATGTACCCTGACTGGGAATAGAACTGGCAACCCTTTGGTTCACAGGCCTGCACTTAATCTACTGACCTACACCAGCCAAAACAAATTAGTACATTTTATCATCCTAATTTCACATCTAAAATTTCAAGTTAATTGGCATAAAATTATTCATACTCAAAAGGTATTTAGTTTCTCATACATGTTTCTTTCCCTTTTTATCTCCTGTGTATTTTATTTGTGACTTTCTGCTCTTGTTACTATTTTTCTTTATTAATTTGAACTAGTTGTATGTACCTTATTAGCTGCTTCAAAGAAGCAAGTTCTGGTTTGATATATCTATTATATTCTATGTCTGTTTACAAATTTATTCATGTTTATGTTTGTACTATTTGTTTTATTCTTTTTTATTTTGTCTGTTACTTTTTCTCCTTAAATTAAAAGCTTGGTTCATTGATTTTCCACCTTTATTTTTAATATAAATATCCAATATTATTTATCTTCCCTGTAAATACTACCTTAGGAGCATCACCCATATTTGATCTGTGGCATTTTAACAATTGTGTACATTAATATATTCTAATATTAGTAATATTTTTTAATTTGAGTTTATATAGAAGAGTTCATTTTTGTTATTTCCAAGCATACACACATTTTCTTGTAGTATATTTATTGCAAATTTATAAATTAGTTATTTCATATTTAGGAAATCTGAAATTTGTTGAAGCTAGCTTAATGATTTTAAATGTGGTTAAATGTGGAGAAAAGGGGACCCTGGTGCACTGCTGGTGGGATTGCAGTCTGGTGCAGCCGCTGTGGAAAACAGTATGGAATTTTCTAAGAAAACTAAAAATAGATCTACCTTTTGACCCAGCAATCCTACTGCTAGGATTATATCCTAAGAACTCTGAAACACCAATCCAAAAGAACCTATGCACCCCAATGTTCATAGCAGCACAATTTACAAGAGCCAATTGTTGGAAGCAACCCAGGTGCCCATCAGTAAATGAATGGATCAAAAAACTTTGGTACATTTACACAATGGAATTCTATGCAGCAGAAAGAGAGAAGGAGCTCCTACCCTTTGCAACAGCTTGGATGGAACTGGAGAGCATCATGCTAAGTGAAATAAGCCAGGAAGTGAAAGACAAATACCACATGATCTCACCTTTAACAGGATCCTGATCAACTGAGCAAACAAACAAGCAAAATATAACCAAAGACACTGCAATTGAGAACAGGCTGACAGGTACCAGAGGGGAGAGGGGAGGGAATTTCAGGGGAAAAGGGGAACGGTTTAGAGCAACAAGTATAAAGGACACATGGACAAAAACTAGAGGGGATGGAAATGGGAGGGAGGTGGGGAGGGCTGGGGCGGTGGGCTGGGATGGGAGTAAAAGACAGAAAACTGTACAAGAACAACAATTTTTAAAAAAAAGTCTGGTGCTATAATGGATGAGACTTTTAAGTGATCACACTTGGGAAGTAAGTGCATTTTATATGCATAAAGACAGTAAATGAATATATCTGATGGCAGAAATGAGATGAGGAAGAATATATTACTCTTCAAATTTTTAACTGTCCTTGCCTAGCGGAGGACAGATTGTGAATTTGAATCAGTCACTAAGTACGTCAGTGAAAAATACATATTTATTGTTGTGACATTAAGATTCTGTGGTTACTTATTGACTACAGCATATTTCAAACTAGGCTGTGGTATAAGTACATAAAGTAATTAAAAAAAAAAAAACAGAACAGTATCCTGGGAGAAGAGTACCCTTGCAGATAAAAACTAAGGAATCAGCCTCAGGAAGAACACAGATAAGGCTATTAAGATGCATATATCACTTAACTTTCCATTTGCTTCTAATCTCTCTTGTCTTTATGACCAGCTGATCATGGATATATGGACAATTTTGATATGAGAAGAATTAAATGACTATTTTCCTTCATATATCTTCCCCATCTTTTAAATTATTTCTGTTTCATCTTCTTTGAACTTTAATCTCATTTGAACTTTACCCAATTATTCCTAAGCTAACACCATTTTTACTGAACCAATTTGGCTAAGCACATGATCCATGCCTTTTATATGGCAAATAATTAGAAGAATATTTATAGAAGGCTTAATATCAATTTCAAATAATCAGCAGTCATTTTTTTGTAGAAACCTAAGCAATTTCCTTGAATAATATGTGTTTTTTTGCTAACTTAGGAACATAATCCATTCAGACATAAAAGAAGCATATTTTTACGGCATCTTAATCATCTAACACATATTAAACTTCTAATAACCAGTAATGTATACCTGTCAATCTAATTTATTCTAGTACATGACAATAGAATATATGACAAAATCATTTTTCATAAAAAGTACTTCATTATAGTTTTTTAAATGTATAAGTTGTGTGAAAAAATTGGAAAAAATATATTCTCTGGAGATTTTTTAAAGTCCTCCCATTGAAATGTAGATTGTGAGAATTTAATGCGTGCAGGGCCAATATTAGATGCTGGGAATCTGAAGAGGCATAAGATAAATTTTCTTCTCAGAAATCTTTCTTCTGGCTAAGACAAATCATTTTTAAGGGAAAAAATGTTACAGCGTAACAAACTGAACAGATTCCATGTCAAGTGGTTGGTGTGGATATAAATTTCCAGAGATTTCAAGGAGCGAGTGTTCTACACATGTAGGCAGAGTGGGCAAAGATTTTGTGGAGGAAATGGTATCGAGCTCTAGTTCAGGGGTGTCAAACTCATTTCCACTGGGGCCCACATCAGCCTCACCATCACCTTCAAAGGACCGAATGTAATTATAATACTGTGTAAATGTAACTACTCCTTCACAGTTAAGCAAGAGCTCGGCGCTGCCACCAGGAAGAAACAAGGTGCTGGGCGGGACAAAACAAGGTCAGGGGCCGGATTCGGTCTGTGGGCCTTGTGTTTGCCACCTCTGTTCTAGTTGAAAACTGAATGGGATATGGGCAAGGGCAACGAAGAGACAGCAGTTTTTCTGCAAGAAAAAAAAATGAATAATAAATGGCCATCACATTTTTTGGGAAACCCAAGATGCACTTTAGCTGGGACAAATTATTGGTGAAGGAGAAGAATGAAGGCTTTTGTAAAGGCCGTCTAGAACAAAATGTGGATTAGATTAAAGGGCTGAGGAGACTTCATCTTGAAGTCATTACAAAGGAAAGGTCAGCACGGTTTGGGGACTGAAAGGATGATCAGCGAAGAAGGTACACGCATTGATCACCCCAGCGCTGATTTTCCTGAATAGTGGCAAAGTGACTAGATAACAGGATGGTATCAAAAGGAACAGCAGACTGATGGAATCTGACAGGGAGATACAACGGTTATGAGTTCATGATGATTTGAGTGTAAGGTGCTAGTGAGTTACTCAAACACAAGTAGGTGTGCAGTGAATGTTATTTATAAAATAGTTTTTGATGACATCAGACTTTAGTACAGAATTGGGAGTCATTAAGTAAAGCCATGTTTATAGAAGTGAAAACCCAAAGAGAGAGAGAGCTGGGGACCTATAAGGAAGACCAAGAAGAGAAGCCCATGGAAGATAATGAAAAGAAACTGAAGAAATGTAAGAAGAATGAGGAGAAACATGGTCAGGAATATAAAACACACTTTTCAAGAGTGATTCATCACCAGGGTAAACACACACTAACATCTTAGAGAATGCAGGAGTAAACAGAAAACAAAGGCAGCTGAGTCATGATACACTCAAAAATTAGTAACAGCTATAAATACAATGTGATGAGTAAGTGTCGGTAGGATGATGAGTGGATTAAATAAGCCAAATGGGAAGTTCATTAGACTTTAAGGGGTGCAAAAATGGTTAGACTGTCAGTTATCCCCAGTGGTGCCTGCCATCTGCTCACCATCAAAAAATAATTGCTGCAGAGTGAAGAGTGACAGCCTTAATATTAATTTCATAACTACAGGAGATAGATCTACAGTTACAGTTTAAACTTTTATCTGTTTATTAAAGTAACATGAACTTTATATTGTAAAAAAAACATGATTGTTTAAAATCAAACATAACCTTATCTTGCCTTAACCTCCCCACATGTACCCCTTATAATTGTTTTTCCAGATGATTATTCCCAAATCTTTAAATGACATATTCATGTTGCTGTCTCTTCCTTCATCAAGTTAGTACATGAGGTTGGATTATTTTGTGTTCAACCAGCCCCGTTTTATCATTAACCCTTTGCATAATTATATCACCAATGCAGTTGCTCTATTGTTTAGTTTTGATACATTTAAATAATCCAGTTTACAGAGGTGGGCATAGGTAGTTTTACAGTTGTGAGTGCATGAAACATGAAATTTATTCTTATATTATTATTTATTAATTATTGAATTTATAACTATAAACCTACTTTTGCCCAACCCTATATATTTTTATTTCTTATCACAGCATATGTACATTATTATTGACACTACACATTAACACATCAAGAAATGAATATCACTACCCCTCTCATTTTCTTTCTTCTTTTGTTATCCAATTCTGTCACATATAATTTTACTTTCATATTGTCCAGATTGATTTCATTACATCAGTAAATTAAGGCTCTGTGCTCTTTGGCTTTAAATTAATTTTAGAATTTGAAATGAATGCATTTTTATGTTAGTATTAGTATTAAAATATTGATTACTGTAATATTGACAATTCTGCTATTAGAATTCAATTCTTAGATTTTCTGTTTGTTTGCTTCCCTTATAGTTACTAATTAAGGAAAAACTAATCTATTTCTTTTTTCATGTACTCAATATTTTCAAACTCTACCATGATGTTGCTGAATTTTATGGAGATCATCCTTCCAGAGAAGTCCTCCTTTTTGCTTCTATCATGATGTTTTAAACCTGAGCACCAGTTTCATTCCGAACTTTCTGCCATTACTTTACTGGTTTAATTTCACTTTTTGATATTTGTTTATTCCCTAATTTTGCCAAAGTACCTCTGAGAGCAGCATGCTAAGATAGGATACATGACAAATGAGTGTTCTGATTTTCTCTGACCTTCTGACTCCCACAGTCCCTGTGCACTTCTATATAGGCTTCCATTACATTGCGATGAACATCTGCATATGTATATTCTAGCCTCCTCCTTTAGACAATAGGACAGTGTGTCTACTAGTGGGTGCATGTTAAAATAATCTGTAGAACTTTTAAAATTAAGAGCACCATCTTGTAGAATGGGGCCCAATAGGGTTTTAAAGCCTCCCAAGAAATTTAACATACTCACATGGCGGAAACTACTGCTCAATAATAGGAAAATGTCTCATTGGCCCTTGAAACATTAGTCCTCAATACAATGCCTAACACAGAGCAAGTAAGATATTACAAGGATACAATATCAGCATCTCAAATTTCACTAATCAAAATTGACTTTAAAGTATACTCTAAACTTCCAATATTTCAAAACACTGAAAATAAGCAGTTATATATGATCAAGCAACTTGGGTTCATATTTGGAAAATACTTCTAAAGATTACTTAATAATGATCCACACAAGTTAATCCATGGAGAATACATTATGTGAAAAAGAGTCCCCTTATGTTCATACGTGTATATTGCTCTATGGGTAACCATCTGTACACAAAACTAGACAACACACACATACACACACACACACACACACAAAATCAAGAGCAGGTTACATTCTGGTATTTTGGGTTCTCACTAATCAGGGACTAAAATTGTTTTCTGAAGTTAAATGAGACTGCTGTGAAATGTGATTGGTTAAAAAGCTGATGGTAAACTAGTAGGTATCAGAGCATGCTGTCAGGATTAGTTATATTTTTCCCTTATATTGTTAAAATAAAATTAGAGAGAAGGGGAGAAAAGAGACAGAAAGGAAATAAATGCCAAACAAAGTCTATCTCATCCTGAATTTAAAGCTAGAGATTAGCACTACAGGAAGACAAAGACTTTGCCAAGGAAACCATTAGAAGAAAGCTTTGGATTCTATGCCTGACACTGGCATTTTGAAAGGAAAATACATCTGGGTAAACTGATGGACTGATAGCTTTATTTCCTACAGCGAACAGATCTCCAGAAATAGATTCTAATTCAAAAGAATATGAAAGTGTTTCATTTTGTTTTTGTTGTAGCTGTCAGCAGCCATCTCAAAACTGCCTGGATAATAGAGATTGTTATAAACTGTTTTGTGTTAAGAAAATTTTCTGCCGCCTTATCTGAGAGGATCTAGCATATAGAATACCTTGTAAAGGTTAATTTATAATATATCAAGTACCAGATTCTGTTTAAGAAGAAAAAGAATGTTGAATTTAATTCAGGATAATGCAGCATGGATTTCTTGAAAACTCAACACAAATAACTTGACCTCTGTCAGCAGTGTGAAATATAACTTAAATGTCATGCTTGTGAATCTTCCTATAAAAAAGCAGCCATGTTTATTCTCATCTATGTTGTAATAATGACATTTTGTCGTGTAGTAGCTTAGTCAAGGAAAGACACCCTCTGTCCATTAAGAAAAATCCTCACCTTGGCTGGTAGGGTTAAGTTGGTTGATGTTGCCAAAGAACCAAAGGATTGTATATTTGATTCCTAGATGGGACACATACCTAGGTTGCAAGTTCAGTCCCTGTCCAAGAGCATATGATTCCCTGGTCCTAGAGCATGTTTGAGAGGAAACAAATTGATTCTTCTTTCTAACATTGATGTTTTTCTCTCTCCCTTCCTCTCAAAAAAAAAAAAACAAAACAATGAGAAAAAGTTATCAGGATAGGTAAAATGAATGAATGAATGAATAAATAAATAAATAAGAGTAAGAGAGTTGTTTTCAGCTCCATACTGCTCTCAAATATGTGGTCTGGTCCATTGTTAGCTGAAACACTGTTACGCAGCACATGACTGTACTTCAACTGTGATGTGAAACCGGAGGAAGCTGAAGTTCAGGGAGACTGAGGAGCTCATCTGAGGTTATAAGAGAAAATCAAGATATCTCTGGCTCTCAGTGAGTCATATTCGGATAACAAGAAAGAGCTGAGCCATGTTGTCTGAGCAGTTGGTGCAGGAAGCAGGGACTTCTTACAAAGGAAGTCACAGCTTCTTCGGGAAAGATATGGAAATCAATCCAGCCCTGAGACACTATTTTCAGACTTCCTGATGAGAGGAAGAAAGAAAAATATTCCCAGAATTAGGAGGTTAGCAAGATGGTGGAGGAGTCAATGGAAGCCACACCAACCTCCTCCCAGGATGAATCTGGAATTACAACTAAATTGTGGAGAAATTACCCAGAAAAAACAACTGAACAATAGTGAGAGAGAAGCCTTATAACCTCAGATACACAGAAGAATCAGCTTCAGCACAACCTGTTTGATAAGGAATGCAATGGAACTCCAGAGGACTGGCTGGGCATCCATAGGTGGCAGTGCTCGAGGGATAATTAAGCGGCCAGTTGGATTCCCCTGAGACAAATAGGATCGAATCCCTGAGCTGAGATCCCCAGCTTAGAGCACCAGAGCCCAAAAAGTACACAGAAAACAACTGGAGGCAAAAGTGGCTGGGTTGTTCTCTGCCAGAGATGGATGGCTAAAGATGCAAAGAGCTGTTTAAAGGCCCAATGCACAAATTTTCATTTACTGTCACTTCCCGGGGTTTTCGGTAAAGGTGGGAACAGAGTGGGCTAGAGACACCTGAGCAGAGACGGGATGAAAGCTTTGGAGACAGAGCTGAGAGAGTACCCGCTGGGATCCTGGTGCAGGATCATCCCCTATACAGCAGCAGCCAACATGCTCAGGCAGACCACTCCCCCACAGGAAGTAGTAGTAGCCTGAGGGGAAACAACAGCCCCACCCCCAAGAGAGACTCTGCCTCTACTCTGTGGTGCTTAAGCCTGACTGCTGAGCGCAGAGTGACTAGATTAACAACTGAAGGAGACAGGCATAGACAGTAGATCCCTGGCAGGCTCAGAGCCTGCTACCAAGAGTGAGACAGGGATAACATCTGACATCACCAAAGGAATCCAGAAAGAAAAAAACAGTGGTAAATACTACAGGCTACTGAGTAAAAATCCACTGTGGTCTTCTCCATGATTAGCAATATTTTCTTTATTGCATAGTTTTTTAACATTAATTTCTTGTCCAGCAAGTTTGTGTATATTAAGTCGCTAGAATTTATACTATAGTTCATTTCTCTCTTATAACAGTCTTAATCTCTTTCACCCATATTCATACTGGTTCATTTACTGTTGATAATGAGATTGCAGAGGGAATATTATTGCAGATGTAGGTTTGTTCCCTGGGCATTTTAGTTTTCCTCTGGAAGCAACAGCATAACAGCACACAAGACGTGGTAGGCAAAGGGACCCTCAGTCAACCAGATGGAGAGAAGGACCCACCAAAGAAAGATCCAACAACAATTAAAACCCAACTACGTCTAGACAGCCAATACAAATGGCATCCCAAGAGCAGCACATTCAGGAGATCAAGGAGACTGCACCACTGAATCTCATAGGTCTCCTACCACAGAAGTTCACACCAGAAACTCAGGGAGTCAGAACACATCAATTTCAGAAAATGAGGCAAATAAGACTCTCATAAAGAAAATGGGAAGACAAAGAAATAAACCCCAAATGAAAGGAGATGAGCAATCCTTGGAAAGAATGCTAAATAAAATACAGGCAAGTCAACCATCAGATATTGAGTTCAAAGCAATGGCGATCAGGAAGCTCAATGAGCTCACCAAGAATTACCAAAAACTGCATGGAAGCTATGAACAGCATAATACAAACTATAACAACATGAAAAAGGTAATAGAAACTATCAACAAGAGTCAAAAGGAAATGAAGAATACCATTTCTGAATTTAAGAAAACAGTAGAAGGAATCAAAAGCCGGCTAGATGAAGCGAAGGATTGAATCAGCAGTCTGAAGGACAAAGTAGAAAAGAACACCCGGAAAAACCAAGAAAAGGAGAAAAGACCCAAAAAGAGTCTGTTAAAAAAAAAGAGAGGTGTTAAGGGAACTGAGGACAACGTGAAATGTAATAATATCTATACAATAGGGACACCAGAGGCAGAAGAGGAAAAGGGACAGAAGACCTGTTTGAAACAGTAATGATGGAAAATTTCCCTAATTTGATGACAGAAAAAGTCACACTAATCCAGGATGCACAGAGGGTCCCAATCAAGAGGAACCTAAAGAGGCTCACTACAAGATACATCAAAATTAAAATGGCCAAATTCCAAGTCAAAGAGAGAATATTAAGGCAGCAAGAGAGAAAGAGGAAGTAACATATAAGGGAGCCCCAATAAGGCTAGCAGCTGACTTTGCATTGGAAGCACTACAAGCCAGAAAGGAACATCAAGAAATATTCCAAGTAATGAAAAACAAAGGCCTGCAACCAAGACTACTCTATCCAGCAAGGCTATCAATTAAAATGGAAGGTGATATAGGGAGTTTTGCAGACATAGGAGGCTGCAAGAACACACTCCACCAAATGATCGTTGCAAGATAACGAAAGGGACTGCCTTAAGGAAAGGAAGGAAAACAATGAGAAAGAGAGGAACATAAGTATAAATGGAGTAAAATGGCAATGAATAAGTCCCTATCAATAATAACCTTAAACGTAAGTGGTTTAAGTGCTCCAATCAAAAGACATAGTGTAGCTGAATTGATAAGAACATGACCCAGATATATGCTGCCTACAAGAGACCCACCTCAGAAAAAAAGACCTACATAGACTGAAAGTGAACGGTTAGAATAAAATATAGCAAGTAAATGGACAAGGAAAAAAAAGCAAGGGTAGCAATACTCATATCAGACAAAATAGACATCAAAATAAGGGCCATAAAATGAAACCTCGAAAGACATTTGATAATACTTAAGTGAAGAATCCATCAAGAAGACAAACATTATAAACATGTATGCACCCAACATAGGACCACCTAAATATATAAGGAAAATCTTGGAGGCCTTCAACAAAGATATTGACAGCAACATAATTACAGTAGGAGATTTTAACACCCCATAGTCAAAAATGGATAGATTTTCCAAACAAAATATCAACAAAGATATTGAGACATTGAACAATGCCCTAGATCAAGTGGACATAACATATATATATATATATATATATATATATATATATATATATATATATATATAATCATTCATACAAAAAATACACATTCTTTTCAAATGCACATGGAATATTTGTAAAGACAGACCACATGATGGGACACAAAACAAACCTCAACAAATTCAAGAATATTGAAATTATATCAAGCATCTTGTCAGACCAGAAGGTCCTGATACTAGAAAACAGCCTCAAGGAAAAAACTTTAGAAACACTCAAATTCATCGAGATTGAAGAGCATGCTATTAAACAATGAATGGATTAAGAATAAAATCAAAGAAAAAATCAGAGTTTCTGCAAAAATATGAAAATGAGATCACAACAGTCCAAACTTATGGGACACAGTGAAGGCATTCCTGAGAAGGAAGTTCATAGTGATACAGGCCTACATAAAAAAGACAGAAACATTACAAATAAATGACCTAACCCTACATCTACAAGAACTGGAGAAACAATAACAAATAAACCCCAGAGTGAGTAGAATGAAGGAAATAACTAAGATCAGAGCAGAATTAAACAACACAGAGACTAAAGGAGCAATTCTAAGGATCAATAAATCCAGGTGCTGGTACTTTGGAAAGATAAACAAAATTGAAAAGCCTTTAAGCAGGCTCATCAAGAAGAAAAGAGAGAGGACCCAAATAAACACAATCAGAAATGAAAGAGGAAACATTACAATTGATACACAGAAATACAAAGGATTGTAAATAATTATTATGAAGAACTATGTGCTAAGAAATTTGAACACCTAAGTGAAATGGACATATTTCTAGAAAAATATAATATTACAAAACTGAATGGAGAAGAAGCAGAAAGTCTGAACAGACCAATGACAGCTAAAAAAATCAAAGTAATCAAAAAACTCCTGGCACAGAAAAGCCCTGGACTGGACAGTTTCACAGGAGAATTACAAAACATTTAAGGAAGACCTAACCCCTATCCTTCTCAGACTATACCAAAAAATCCAAGAAGAGGGAAGACTCCCAAACTCTCTTCATGAAGCCGGCATCATCTTAATCCCCAAACCAGATAAAGAAAAAACAAAGAAAGAAAACTACAGGCCTATATAGTGAACATAGACACTAAAATCCTTACAAAATAATGGCAAAGCACATACAGAAATACATTAAAAATATTGTACGCCATGATCAAGTGGGATTCATCCCAGGGATGCAAGGATGGTTCAATATTCACAAATCAATAAATGTAATATATCACATTAAAAGAAAGAAAAAAAATGACTTCACATCAATAGATGCAGAAGTATTTGATAAGGTACAGCACCCATTGATGATAAAAACACTCAGCAAAGTGGGAATAGAGGGAGGATTCCTCAACATAATAAAGGCCAGATATGAGAGACCCAGAGCCACCCTAATACTCAATGGGCAAAAACGAAAAGCTTTCCCCTTAAGATGAGGAACAAGACAAGGTTGTCCACTTTCACCACTTCTATTCAACATAGTATTGGAAGTCCTAGCCACAGCAATCAGACAAGAAGAAGAAATAAAAGGCATTCAACTTGGAAAGGAGGACGCTAAACTGTAATTGTTTGCAGATAGCATGATAATGTGCATAGAAAACCCTATTGACTCCACCAAAAAAACTTCTTGACCTATTTGAATTTCTCAAAGCAGTGGGATAAAAAGTCAATACTGAAGTCAAAGCATTTTTGTACACCAACATTGAAATATAAAAAACAAATATCAGGAAAAAATCCCATTTGCTATAGCAATGAGAAAAATAACAGATCTAGGAAAAACCTTATCAAGGAGGTAAAAGACCTATACTCAGAAAAATACACAACACTGAAGAAAAAAATGAAGGAAGACACACACTAATGAAAGCATACACCATGTTCATAGATTGGAAGAATTAACATCATCAAAATGTCCATACTACCCAAAGCAATTTACAGATTCAGTGCAATACCTATTAAAGTACCAATGACATATTTCACAGATATAGTACAAACATTTCAAAAATTTATATGGAACCATAAACAACCTGGAATAGCCACAGCAATTTTAAGAAAGAAGAACAAAGTAGGAGGAATCACCATACCTGACATAAAACTGTATTACAAGGCCACTGTAATCAAAACAGTCTGGTACTGGCATAATAGAGAGCCAAGGAATAAATCCATGTCTCTATGGTCAATTAATATTTGACAAAGGGGTCAGACATCGTAAAAATAGCCTCTTCAACAAATGATGTTGGGAAAGCTGGACAGCTACATGCAAAATAATGAAAGTTGACCACCAACTTACACCATGTGCAAAAATAAAGTCAAGATGTTTAAAAGACATAAATATAAGTTGCAACACCATAAATGTCCTAGAGGAGAAAATAGGGAGGAAAATCTCAGATATTCTATGCAGCAATATCATCATTGATATGTCCCCTAGAACAACAGGCATTAAGAAAAGTATAAGCAAATAGGACTTCATCAAAATAAAAAGCTTCTGCAGAGCTAAAGAAAGCATCAGCAAAATGAAAAGGGAACCAACTATATGGGAAAATATATTTGCCAATGATATCTTGAACAAGGATTTGATCTCCAAAATATACAAAGAAGTCACACAACTCCACTCTAGGAAGACAAACAATCCAATTAAAACATGGGCAAAGTACCCGTACAGAAATTACTCCAAGGAGGACACAGAGGGCCCAGAGACATATGAAAGGAAGCTCAGCATCACTAGCCATCAGCAAGATGCAAATTAAACCCACAATGAGATACCATTTCACATCAGTCAGAATGGCCATCATAACCAAATCAAGATACATCAAGTGCTGGTGAGGTTTTGGAGAAAAGGAAACTCTAGTGCACTGTTGGTAGGAATGGAGACAGGTACAGCTACTGTGGAAAAAAGTATGGAAATTCCTTGGAAAACTAAAAATGGAAATGCATTTTGACCAGGCCATTCCACTGCTGGGATTGTACCCTAAGATTCCTGAATCATCAATTCAAAAGAACCTGTGCACCTCAATGTTCGTAGCAGCACAGTTTACCATAGTCTAGTGCTGGAAGCAACCTAGGTGCCCATCAGTAAATGAATGGATCCAAAAACTGTGGTACATTTACACAATGGAATTCTATGCAGCAGAAAGAAAGAAGGAGCTCCTACCCTTCGAGACAGCATGGATGGAACTGGAGAGCATCATGCTAAGCGAAATAAGCCAGGTGGTGAGGGGCACATACCATTTGATCTCACGTATAAGTGGAACCTAATCAACAAAACAAATAAGCAAAATATAACCAGAGATATTGAAATTAAGAACAATCTAACAGTATCCAGAGGGGTGGTGGTGGGGATAATGGGTGAAAAGGGGGAAGGGATTTCCGGAACAACCACAAAGGACGAGGATGCATGGACAAAACCGAAGGTGGGTAGGGCCAGGGTGAGAGGTGTGCATGGCTGGGTGGGTGGGGAGTGGCGGGGTGAAAATTGAGACAACTGCAGTTGAACAACAATAAAAAAATGAAAAAAAAATGAAAGTCATCTACATATGTCATGATCTGACACACACAAAAAGAAAAAGTTTTCTTGTTTACTTCTACAAATTTTGCAATAAGTTTAGAATTCCAATAGTACACATTAAGTAATGCGATAAAGGTTTTGTAGCTGCAAGTGCAGAATGCCATTTCTACCGTGGCAGGTACATGTGAAAGTACTCAGCACCCCTCAGTTCTCAGGATGATACCCGTGTGGCACCCCAAGAAAGGTGGGGCCAAAGGAAGGAACCACCCTGAGTCAGGGGCAGCATCACGTTTTTTCAGTGACCAAGCTAGTGGGACACCGGGAGAAGCCGTTGCCCTGAGTCTAATGAGGATGATTCACGGAGGGAAAAGCCCGCCTACCCCCTTCTTGTCCCCGATTGAGGGTGAAACCGGAGGCCATGGCTGCACATGTACCATAAATGAGAACATGGTGGCAGGGGGAGATGCTGTCCTATCAGCCTAGCCTGGAAAATGGACAGGGTTGGCTGGAGGACCTGGACCCTTCCATAGTGCATGGAAGTTTGGACTGGAAGACGTAAACACAGGGAAGGCAGGAACACACTCTCTTCTTGGACCCACCGGCAGGGAGGTGCAGGCAGGCCTTTCCGTGGGAGTGGCCAGCTCCTGGAAGCTGTGCGGTGAGGGCCGCCTGGCACCACATACTCGCCCCAGGAAAAGCCTGAAGCTGGAGCGCCATCTGCCCAGCAACCTCAGGCTCCAACGGACTGGTAAGGATGGGGAGGCCCTTCTGGGCACCCTTTTGGGTTTCAGTCTTTTGGGGAACAGATGGTGTTGCCTGAGTTTGGCAGAGAGATGAGCCTAGAACCAGGGAGTCCTTTGTCCTCGTAAACTGTGCAACTTTTCAGTAAAGACCTCTTTCCTTCCCCACCAACCTTTACCTTGGGAATTTGCCTCTGGGTGGCAGCAGGCAGCCAAATCCCACTTTTGTTAGGTGACAGTTAAGTATACGTATATGTATATGTTTTAGTCAGTCACCAAAATTAAGATTATATGTATAACTCAACTATAGTATTGTATATTATACTATGCTCTATGTAATATATATATACTATATTATATACAATACATGATTATACCACCATGATATGATATATAACATAATACTGTTATGTATATACTATATGTAGAGTGATATATATATATATATATATATATATATAACTATACTATAGTTGCTTTAAAAGTAAATGGAACTCAGATCCATTCTTTTAGGCCTTGCTCTTGAGCATTTTGGACTAAAACTTTTGAAGACATTTTTAGTAGCCCTTAAAATAAGTAAGGAGTAAAGTGAAGTTTATTGATTCCTTCATAAAGAGGCACCATATAAATATACATACACACATATATATATTCTTGTATTTATTCATAATTTCAACAGTTTATCAGTGGGAACTAATTGTATTTAACGGGCAAAGGTAATACCTAACCTCGAGAAATTTGTACCCACTAGGAAAGGCTATCAAACAAATGATATTTTTAAAATAGCATGTACTATTTGGGAAATATATATTTGTTTAGCATTATTTTAGAGGAAAATATAAAGTACCTCTATATTTTCTCTCAAGACAGTGTATGTTTTGTGCTAATATTGTCTTCTTGAGAAACTCAGTTTGAGACTCTTCCTGTATTTTAAGAAAACTTCTGCTTTACCAAAAGAGAATTCCTAATAACGATGTAGATGCTTTTAGTCCACAGAAATGAGTCCCACAGCCATCACTTCATCACACAAAATTTACTGACAATATCACCTAAAAGGCAACCCTTTCAGAAAAGGTGTGGTGCCATTTTCACAAAAGCTTCTGTTTTTCTGGAAATGTTGGTTTCCTCTGGTTGTTCTAGACTATCTAAACTTTCTGCTAATTTCTGTGCTGCTGAACTCCAGAAATTCTAATTTGATGATATTCATCTAGCAAAAGGAGCACAAAGGCCCTTTTGTTATGTGTTCACTGAAGACAAACCCATCCCGACACCATAATATGCCTTATATTTGTGCTTATCTCAAGGTTATGTATATACAAGGTCTAAAATATTAATTTCTATGAATGAGAAAACATATAAATAAGTTAGAACATTAATACTCTGTATAATAATTACAGAAAAAAATTTTCACAACAAAAAAATCAAAGATTCTTTTTGCAATCTTGTGGTTAATGTCTACCTTTGTTAAAAATGCCATTAAATAATTTCCCTTCCTCTTTAGGGTCCCCAGCTACATCTCATCAGCCTTGGAGGGGAGTGTGTTTTAAGCTTCGTAGCCATAAGGTTAAAGAAGGATATGCTAAGGGAAATGAATATAGGGGTACAGGAAAGTCATGTGTCATAGAAACAAAGGTAAAATAGCTATCTGTTTTTGGAAAGAAAAAGGCAAAATAATTCATGGGAAGACAAGTAGCTAACAAGAACAGCAAGCATAAGATTAAAAATGAAGTGCACCATGCATATGACTGTACGGATCAGAAATGTTATGGCAAGGCTCCTGAATGTTCTATCTCCAGAAATAGCAAAAAGAAAATTAAATGGTCATAAGAGAGGGATAAGGCACTCTGCTTTAGATGATAGACTCACTTAAATCATCTGCTGGCTGTATTTTCCAGGTTCAGGTTTTATGGGGACATAATCTTTTAAAGACTTTTGTAAAATCTCACTGTGTCTAATTTGTCTTGGTTTTCTAACACCTTTGAAAAAAGTTGAGCGATGGTTGGATCAAATTATTATTTTTTAAATTACAGACACCGGTACATATATATGTGTACATTGTAGGTATGTGTATTTTAAGTGTCTGATTGCTCTGAAGACATTCATTTTAATACAACTCAACAAGATAGGTGCTTATTTTCTTATTTAAAAAATTAAAAATCTCAGGAAGAGAGGCATCAAGTAAATTGCTCAAAGTTAAATAGCTAACAGTTGAGAGGGCTGTTATCTGAATGCAAACGATCTAATTTCAGAAGCTCTCTCTCTTAGTTCCTAGTCCAAACAGCCTCAAATAAAGACAAGCAGTTGTCTCTGCAAATCATTTTCAAGATATACATGACTAGTCAATTTTACTGACTATTAAAACTTGACATTTACTATTTTAAATATTTTTTCTTTTGTGCGATCCCTAAACATGGTTGCATTGTAGTGCACCATGACTTTTCTTAGAAGCATTGTCATTCCAATAGTATTTTAGTCTATGTCAAAATGAAATTAATATTGTAAATAATATGTCAATGTCCCATGCATTCTATGAAATCTCTAAAAAGGAGTATGAGTATTTAATATACTTGTAGAGTTTAAATAACAGAGCTGCCAATCTTACTACCTAATGAGACTTATGATCTCTTAAGATATGAAATTGAATTCATGACTCTCTAGGGACTATGAAATGATACAATTTTGTATAATAATAAAACAAATTAACTCTTTATTGAAACTCATCTATAAAGCAAAAATTGGGCACTGACACCTAATGAAATGAAAATGTTAACTATAGATACATAAATTAGTTGTGAGAAAAGTATTGTAGGTATATATGCAATTTGAAAACAATACTTACATTCTATTTAAAGCAAACATTTTTACTCAAAAACTTTGTATCCTATGATATTTATCATTCACTCAAAAGGATGCATTATTCATTCAAAATAGGTAATTTTCAGATGAAATAGCTTTACTTAGATGTGATTTTATGGAGGCAAAACGACCCACATTTTGAAGACTCTTTAAAATTGCAAACTATGGCTGAAGGCTGAACATGTAAGTTCAAATTTTAGTGTGTGAACTAAAGAATATTCTGGGAAATAGCACACGACATGCAATTAATCCAATGTGGCCCATTACATGTAATGTCGAATACAAGATTACCAAATCAGAGATTATATTAATTCTGTGTTGGTAGCATATCATCTCTGACGGAATTTCACTTTTTCTCTCCTTAAGCTGAAATATCACAAATGACTACATACCCCCCCACACATTTTAAGTAATAAGAATACTTCGGTGCCTTCTGTACAGTAGGAATGATGCACACATTATGCTATTGGGCCTTCACAGAAATTCCGTAAACTAGGTGTGCTCTGCACGGCCATTGGAGGAAGACTTGAACTTGTCGAGATATTAAGCAACAAAAATAAAAGCACTCAGGTGGTAAACTTCAGAGCTAGAAGTAACTGCCTTCTCTGCAGGTCTTGTAGAAAAGTCTCTGGCTCAGCCGGACCTACGAGCATTGGTAACTTAGTGCATCAAGAGATACATATGTGACATGATCTCCTATAGATCCCATTAAAATTGTCAAATGGCTGCAAATGTGTCCTATACTGTTCACTGTCTGTACTAATTCTCATTCTTATTTTCGCAAACTGATTGCTCAGACAACATGGTCATTCCAGGTAAAATGACTAGCTATTATTTGAGGTCTCTTGAAACAAAGGGAGAATCTTGGTTTTCCTGAAACAACATGATGTATGAATCAAACTCACCACCAACTGGTCGTGTAGGGCTTTTGCTGCCTTTCCCACAGAAGGCGTAGATAAGATTATGTTGAATATAGTTGTATATAATATATAATATGAGGTATATTTGCCTTGTATGCTTTGTGGCATTCATGGCCTCTCATTCTCTTTCAGGTAACAGTAACATACACAGGACAAAAAAAGGAAAGACAAAAGTGTTTCTCTTCCTTTGCCTTTGTGATTTTGTTTCTTTTCAAATAGGAAAACTGTAAGACGAGCATGTAAGGGAGATATATCTTGTTCAAATTAAGAATCAGACATTGGACCCTGGCAGGGTAACTCAGTTGGTTAGAGTGTCATCCCAATACTCCAAGGTTGTTGATTCAATTCCTAGTCAGGATACGTATAAGAATTCATCAATAAATGTGTAATTAAGTGGATCAATGAATTGGCTTCTCTCTCTCACTCTTTTTCTTTCATCAACTAAAAAAACAACAACCAGACACTGAACTCAACAAAAGAGAGTAAAGAAACAGCTATTTTGTATTGAAAAATTTTTTTACATTAAGCCCACAAATATTCAGTGTTTTATGAGGTTCTAGAATGACTTGCAGAGTAAATAGAAGATCATAGTTTTTCTACTTGTAACCTATTTAGTAACTGTGAAGGACTAGCATTTCCAAATTTTACTGACTCATTTTAATTATTTGTGAATATCAAATGAGCAGTTTGTTCAATAAATTGTAAAAGACAGAAATGTTCCATAGTTGCAATAAAGAACACCAAGGATGAGATAATTATGTATAAAGTGGAAAGTATAATAGGAATTCCGTTTGAATAAAAACAATATAAATCCCTTACTTGCTGCAATTAAGAGCATACAAAGATGTGGTGAAATGCAATATAATTATGCAGCTAAATAACAGGGGTTTTTTTCATATATAGTCAAATAGAGAAATTAATAAAAAGTTGACTAGGTCCTAAATAATTAATCAGCAATTTATGAGAATGAGTCAGGAGGATCTGTGCACAGTAACACTACTGAGTGATTATTACAAGACTTTATAAACAAAAGGAGATTTACAGAGTGTGAAAGACCATGAAAAAGAAGTCTGAGGATCCAAGATGGCAGAGGAGGAAGTAGAGGCTACACTACCCTCCTCTCAGGACCAATCTGAAATTACAACTAAACTGCAGATGAATCATCTGGTGTAAACAACTGACAACAGCAGGAGAGAAGCCCTATAGCCACAGACAGATGAAACAACTTCACCACAACGTGACTGGTACAGAGTGCAGAGGAGAAGCGGGAGGGCTGGCTGGGCTCCCACAGGTGGCAGCTGAAGTGCCAGAGGAATATTTCAGTGGCTGGTGGGTTTCCAAGAAGGGTGGGGTTTAATTCTCAAGCTGGGCTCTCCAGCCTACAGCCTGAGAGCCTGAAAATAACCCCGACATCTAGCTGTGAAAAGTGGAAGGGTTTCTCTCTTCCAGGGACAGACAGCTGGAGTCAAAGAGAGCTTTTTAATGGGCCAATGTATACAATTTCATCTGCAGCCACTTACTCTGGGTTCTGACAATGGTGCAGCAGAGTGGACTAGGGAGACCTGAGGAGAGACTTGGGGCGGTGGCTTTGGGGAGAGAACTGAGAGGAGTTGCCATAATTCCGGTGTTGAGTCATCTCCCATACTGCAGGAGCCATCACGTGCAGGCAGACCACTCCAAGTGGCAACAGCTTGAGGGGAAGCAACAGCCTTGCACACAGGGATTGCTCTGTCTGACCCTGTGGAGCCTAAACTGACTGCTGATTACAGTGATTAAATTAACAACTGAAGGAGTTCGCCAAAGACTGTAGATCCTTGGTAGTCTCAAACAATCTGCCTAAGGCCAGACTAGGACACCCTCTGACATCACCAGAGACAGATGCAGAAACAAAAACAGAGGTAAATACTAGAGGCTACCAATTTGAATTCCACCACAGTCTTCTTTATGGTTTGAGATATTTTATCTCCTGCATAACTTTATAACATTCATTTCTTATCCTTCAAGCTTGTGCCTATTAGATCACCAGATTTTATATTATAGTTTATTTCAAATTTCATATTTTTCTCCTCCTTTGTCTTACCTCATTTGGCCTCTTCTTTCCTCTTATTTTTGTTTTAAGTTTTGTTTTCTCTCTTGCTATGACTTGTTTTCATTTATCACTTTTACTATTTCTCCCACGCTCCAGCCTCTCAAAACCATTTTCCTAGTCATTAGTTATCTCACATTCTTTTTCCCACTTTTAAAAGGTCCATGTTTCTCTCTCCATGTTTTACCAGTCTTTGCTTATTGGTTGTGGATAGGGTGGTTGTTGTTGCATTTCATCAATTATACTAGATCTTTATTATTTTGGAAATTCAAATCTCAAATTTCACCATTCCTCTCTCCTACTCCATTCTGCTTTCCTCCTAGCCTTTCTTTCATTCATCCTAAATTTTAATTTTTCCCAGCCTTAACCTGGTTTACATTCCTCACTCTTAGTATGCCTTCTCCCTCTATTATCTCAAAATCCCTTCCTTTTCCTTTAGACATCTCTTAAGCTTTTCTTTCTTTTTTTAATATTTTATTCCCACACTACCTACATTAATCTTAGTTCATTTGTTGTTGATAGTACTGTGGTGAATCTTTCTCTCTAATTTGGTTCCTATTTTTTTTAGTTATTTACTTTTTCTATCTCTTTTTTTAATTGTTGTACAAGTACAGTTGTCTCTATTTCCCCCACCACTCTCCCCCTCCCCAATCATCCACACCTTCCACCCTCAATCCTACCTGCCTTTGGGTTTGCCCATGTGTCCTTTGCAGGTATTACTGAAAGCCCTTCCCTCTTTCCCTCATTATCCCCTCCCACCCCCACTCTGGTTACTGTCAGTTTGTTCTTCATTTCAATGTTTCTGGTTATATTTTGCTTGCTTGTTTGCTTTGTTGATTAGTTTTCACTTATAGGTAAGACCATATGATATTTATCTTTTACCACCTGGCTTATTTCACTCAGTGTAATGGTCTACAGATCCATCCATGCTGTCACAAAGGGTAGAAGCTCCTTCTTCCTTTCTGCTGCATAGAATTCCATTGTGTAAATGGACCATAGTTTTTTGATCCACTCATTTACTGATGGGCACCTGGGTTGCTTCTAGCACTTGGCTATTGTAAATTGTGCTGCATGAACATTGGGGTGCATAGGTTCTTCTGAATTGGCGTTTTAGGATCCCTAGGGTGGAATTGCCTTATGTTTTTGTTTTTCTTTTTCTTTCTCTCTCTCACTATATAGATTTTTTTAATTTCTGTTTTAACCACAAATCATGTTTTCCTTCTCTTGCTCCATTTGGTCTTCTTCATTCCCTTTTTTATTTACAATGTAATTTTTACTTTCTATTTCTCTTCATCTTGCTCCAAGTTCCTACTCTTATTACTGCTCCTCTGTCTACCATTTCAAACTCATTTTCCTTTTTTTTAAATAAAAAAAATATTGAATGTATTGCGGTGACACATAATACGATATTTTGAATGCATGATTCAATAATATATCATTGGTACGTTGCATTGTGTATTCACCACCCCAAGTCAAATTTCCTTCTGTCCATATATTTGACCCCCTTTACTCTCTTTTTCCTCCTCCTCATCCCCTTTCCCTCCAGTAGCCTGACTTTTTTAAATGTATTTTATTGATTATCCTGTTACAGTTGTCCCATTTCTCTCCCATCTTTCCCCTCCACCCTGCACACCCCCTCCCACCCACATTCCCCCCTTTAGTTCATGTCCAAGTGTCATAAGTTCTTTAGCCTCTATATTTCCCACACTATTCTTGCCCTCCCCCTGTCTATTTTCTACCCACCATCTATGCTACTTATTCTCTGTACCTTTTCTCCCTCTCTCCTCCTCCCACTGCCCTGTTGCGAACCCTCCGTGTGATCTCCATTTCTGTGTTTCTGTTCCTGTTCTAGATGTTTGCTTAGTTTGCTTTTGTTTTAGGTGTGGTTGTCAATAACTGGAGTTTGCTGTCTCTTTACCATTCATATTTTTGATCTTCTTTTTCTTAGATAAGTCCCTTTAACATTTCATATAATAAGGGCTTGGTGATGATGAACTCCTTTAACTTGACCTTATCTGAGAAACACTTTATCTTCCCTTCCATTCTAAATGAAAGCTTTGCTGGATAAAGCAATTTTGGATGTAGGTCTTTACCTTTCATGACTTGGAATACTTCTTTCCAGCCCTTTCTTGCCTGCAAGGTCTCTTTTGAGAAATCAGCTGACAGTCTGATGGGAACTCCTTTGTAGGTGACTCTGCCTTTGTCCCTTGCTGCTTCTAGAATTCTCTCCTTCATTTGAATCTTGGGTAATGTAATTATGATGTGCCTTGGTGTGTTTCTCCTTGGGTCCAACTTCTTTGGGACTCTCTGAGCTTCCTGGACTTCCTGGAAGACTATTTCCTTTGCCAGATTGGGGAAGTTCTCCTTTATTATTTGTTCAAATAAGTTTCCCCCTTGTTGCTCTTCCCCTTCCTCTTCTGGTACCCATATAATTCGGATGTTGGGATGTTTAAAGATGTCCTGGAGGTTCCTAAGCCTCTTCTCATTCTTTTGAATTCTTGTTTATTCCTTCTTTTATGTTTGGTTGTTTCTTTCTTCCCTCTGGTCCACTTCATTGATTTGAGTCCCAGTTCTCCTCCCATCACTATTGGTTCCCTGTGCATTTTCCTTCATTTCACTTAGTTTAGCCTTCATTTGTTCATCTTTTTTGTGAGCAAAATCAACCAATTCTGTGAGCATCTTGATCACCAGGGCTTTGAACTGTGCATCTGATAGGTTGGCTATCTCTTGGTCTCTTAGATGAATTGGCTCTGGGGCTTTATTTGTTCTCCCATTTGAGCCTTTTTTTTTTTTTTTTGGTCTGGTCACGGCTGTTATGTAGTGAGGGGTGGAGCCTTAGGTGTTCCCCAGGGCAGGGCAGGCCAGTTGCTGGGTAGTGACGCTGTATGTGGGGGTGGGGTCCGAGAGGAAATATGGCACTTGCTCCATTCTCTCTGAGATTCCAGTCCCTTCTGCCACTTCCCCTTCACCTGGATTATCTGCGTGCGAATGTGGGACCACCTGGTCAGCCAGGCACCATGCATGGCCTCACTGGGTCTGCACTGTTGCCACCTTATGCCTGGGGTCTGCTAGCCACCACCTGTGAGCCTAGGATCTGCAAACCTCAACTTTTTCCTGCTGCGACTCTGCCCCTCTTACCAGTCCGGATGAATGGTTGTTGACTTACATACAGTTCAATTTTCTAGCAGTTCTGCTTGTTTTCCTGTTTCTAAATTCTTGTTGTACTTAATTTTGGTTGTACGAGGAGGCACAATGTGTCTACCTACGCCTCCATCTTGGCCAGAAGTCACCTCAAACTCATTTTTCTTTCAGTTATTCATCTCATAGTCATTTATGCTTTATTGTAACAGTCTTAATCCCTTTACACCTTTATTAATACTGGCTCATTTGCTACTGACATTGTGATTGTGGGTGGGGGTTATTTTTGCAGGCATGGATTTCTATCCTGGGCTGTGTGGTTTTGTTCTGGCAGCACCTGCACAACAACGTACAATATGTGGTAGGCAGAGTGACTCAGTCACACAGCTGGAGGGAAGGATACACCAAAGAATCACCCAACAATAATCAAAATTCAATTAGAACCAAAGCATCCAAAAAACATCAAGTTCAGGAGATCAAGGAGACCACCACTGAATTCCACAGGTCTCCTAACATAGAAGGTCACACCATGAAGACAGGGAGTTAAAACAGAACAATCTAAGAAACAGAAACAAACAAGAAGAGTATCTAAAATGGGGAGACAAAGAAACAACCCCCACTCAAAAGATGGCAGTATCCCCAGTGCTAAATGAAGAAGACGCAAGTAAACTATCAGACATTGAGTTCAAAATAGTGGTTATAAGGAAGCTCAATGAGCTCAGTGAGAACTACAAGGAACAGCAGGGAAGCTACAAGGACCTTACTGTGAACTACATCATTATGAAAAAAGCTATAGAAATTATCAATAAGAGCCAGGAGGAAATGAAGAATCCAATTTATGAATAGAGGAACACAGTAAAAGGAACTAAAACAAACTAGAAGAAGCAGAGGATCTAGTCAGCAAGCAGGAGAACAAGGTCGAAAATAATTCCCAGACAAACAAAATGAAAAAAGACTGAAAAAGAATGAAGAGGGTTTAAGGGAGCTGCAGGACAACATGAAACATATTGAGATCCATATCATAAGAGTAACAGGAAGAGAAGAGAAGCAAGGCATAGAAAACCTGATTGAAAAAGTAATGACAGAAAACTTCACTAAGTGGATGAGAGAGAAAGTCAAGCAAATCCAGGAAGCACATAAGGTTCCAATCAAGATTAATCCGAAGAAGCCCACACCAAGACACATCATAATAAAAATGGCAAAATGTAAAGACAGAGAGAAAATATTAAAGGCAACAAAGGAAAAACAGTTAGAAACACATAAGGGAGTACTAACTAAGAGATCAGCTGATTACTAAACAGAAACACTACAAGCCAGAAGGGAATGGTAAAAATATTCCAAATAATGAAAAGCAAAAGCATACAAGACTAATATACCCAGCAAGACTCTCATTTAAATTAAAAGGTGAAAAATCAGTTTCCAAGACACATAAAAAAGGCTAAAAGAATACATCTTCACCAAACCAGCATAGCAAGAGATGTTAAAGAGACTCCTTTAAGAAAATGATCAAAGAAAGAGAGAGAGAGAGGGAGAGAGAGAGAGGAACACAAAAGCAAAGAGGAAAAAAGTATTGAATAATAACCTTAAATGTAGATGAATTAAATGTTCCAATCAAAAGACATAGGGTAGCTGAGTAGATAAGAATACATAATCCATATAACAGGCCATCTCCAAGAGACCCATCTCAGGACAAGAGATCTATACAGATGAACAGTGAAGGGATGGAAAAAAATATTCCAAGTAAATGGATATGAAAAAAAAAAAAGAGCTGGGGTAACAGTACTTACACCAGACAAAATAGATTTCAGAACAAAAGCCATAGAAAGAGACAAGGAGGACACTGTATGGTACTTAAGGGAACAATCCAATAAGACAATATAACCCTCGAAAACATATATATGCACCCAACTTAGGAGGAACAAAATGCATAAGGAAAACTTGGGGGGACTTCAAGAAAGGTATAGACAGCAACAAACTCACAGTAGGAGGTTGTAGCACCCCACTGTCAACAATGCATAGATCTTCCAAGCAAAGAATCAATGGGGATATTATGGCATTGAACAGCACTCTAGATTAAATGGACTCAATTGCTATGTACAGAACCTTATAACACAAAGAAGCAAAATATACATTCTTTTCAAAATACATGGAACATTTTCAAAAATAGACAGTATTATAGGTCACAAAAATGCCTCAAAATCATATCAAACATCTACTTGGAGCACAGTAGCTTGAAACAAAAAACCAACCTCAAGGAAAAACTCCAAAATATTCAAATTCATGGAGACTGAATAACATGCTTTTAAATAAGAAATGAGTTAACAATGAGATCAAGAAAGAAATAAAAAAACTTCTGGAAACAATGCAAATGAACACAAAAAAGCCCAAACCTATGGGACACAGCGAAGGCAGTCCTGAGAGGGAAGTTCATAGCAGTACAGGCGTACCTAAAAAGAGAAACATTTCAAATAAACAACCTATCCCTATATCTGAGAGAGCTAGAGGAACCACAACAAACAAAGCCTAGAGCAAGCAGAAGAAAGGAAATAATCAAGATCAGATAGAGCAGAATTAAATGACACAGAAGCTAAAAACAGCAATTCAAAGACTCAATATAAATGCAGGAGCTGGCTCTTTGATAAACTAAAATTCACAAACCTTTAACCAGATTCATCAAGAAAGAATAGAAGACCCAAATAAATAAAATCAGAAACAAAAGAGAAGTAACAACCAATGCCACAAAAATACAAAGGATTGCAAGGATTACTGTGAATAACTATATGCCAAAAAATTGATGACCTAGGGTAAATGGACAACTTTCTAGATATATATATAATTTTTCAAATGGGGTAAAGAAGAAGCAGAAAGCTTGAATAGACTTACAACAACTATGAAATTGAAACAGTAAGCAGTGAACTTGTAGCACGCAAAGCCCTGGACTGGATGGCTTCATAGGTGTACTTTGCCAAACATGTAGAAAGAGCTAAGTCCTACTCAAAAAATTCAAGAAAAGGGAAGACTCCCAAACTCTTCTTATGAGGCTGGTATTATCCTAATTACAAAACCAGGCACAGAAACAGCAAAGAAAGAAAATCACAGGCCAATATCACTGATGGAAGTAGATGCTAAAATCCTCAAGAAAATATTGGCAAAACAGATTCAGCAATACATTAAAAAATTGTACATCATGATCAAGTTGGATTCATACCAGGCATGGTAGGATGGTATAATATTTGCAAATCAACAAATGTAATATACCACATAAACAAAAGGAAAGACAAAAATCACATGATTATATCAATAGAGGTGAAAAAAGCATTTGACAAAGTACAGCACCCATTTATGATAAAAACGTTTAGAAAAGTGGGAATAGGGGGAGGACAACTCAACATAATGAAGACTATTTATGAGAAACCTACAGCCAATGTCATATTCAATGGGTAAAATCTAAAAGCTTTCCCACTAAGATCAGGGACAAGACAAGGATGTTCATTTTCACCAACTTTATTCAACATAGTATTGGAAGTTCCACCCATAACAATCACACAAAAAGAAGAAATAAAAGGCATCCAAACACAAAAGGAGGAATTAAAACTGTCATTGTTTATAGATGACATGGTAATGTACACAGAAAACTATATAGGTTCCCCCAAAAAAGTCAACTTAATAAGCGAATTTGGCAAAACAGCAGGATGCAAAGTCAGTATTCAGAAATTGAAGGCATTTTTTATACCAAAAATGAAATATCAGAAACAGAAACAAGGGAAAAATCCTATTACCATAGCAACAAGAAAAATAAAGTACCTAAGGATAAACTTAACCAAGGAGTTAAAGGACTGGTATTCAGAAAAATACAGAACCCTGAAGAAAGAAATTCAGGAATACACAAATAAATGGAAGCATACATTGTGTTCATGGACTGGAAGAATTAACATCATCAAAATGTTCATACTACTAAAGCAATCTATAGATTCAGTGCCATTCATGTTAAAATACCAACGACATATTTCACAGATATAGAACAATTATTCCAAAACCTTATATGAAACCAAAAATGACCCCAAAGAACCTCAGTGACCTTGAGAAAGAAGAACAAAGTAGGAGGGATCATAATACCTGATGCCAAATGATATCACAAAGTCACTGTAATCAAAACAGTCTGGTACTGGCATAAGAATAGACACATAAATGAATTGAACAGAATAGAGAGCTCAGGAATAAACACAAGTCTCTATGGCCAATTAATATTTGACAAGGGGGGCAGGAGCATAAAATGTAGCAAAAACAGCCTCTTCAATAAATAGTACGTGAGACTGGAATGGTACATGCAAAACAATGGAACTAGCCCACCAACTTATACCATATATCAGAATACATTCAAAACGGATAACATACTTAAACATAACCCATGACACCATAAAAATCCTGAAGGAAAACATAGGTGGGGATATTTCAGATATCCCACGCAGCATAATTTTGCCAATATATCTCCCAGGGCAAGGGAAATAAAGGAAAGGATAAAAAAGTAGGACTACATCAAATGAAAGCTTCTGCACAGCAAAATTAGCAAAATGAAAATGGAACCAACCATATGGGAAAACATATTTGCCAACAATACCTTGGACAAAGGTTTGATCTCCAAAATATATAAAGAAGTCACACAACTCCGCACCAGGAAGACAAACAATCCAATTAAAAAATTGGCAGGGGACCTGAGCAGACACTTCTCTGAGGAGGGCATACAAAGGGCTATAAGCATATGAAAGGATGTTCAGCATCACTAGCCATCGGAGAGATGCAAATTCCTGTGATGGTATCTACAATGAGATATCATTTCACAGTGGTCGGAATGGCTATAATTAACAAATCAACAAACAACCAGCGCTGGTGAGGTTGCCGAGAAAATGGAACCCTAGTGCACTGTTGGTGGCAAGGCAAACTGGTGCAGCCACTGTGGAAGACAGCATGAAATTTCCTTAGAAAACTAAAAATTGAACTGCCTTTCGACCCCGCGATTCCACTGCTGGGACTATATACTCGAAATCCTGAAAGAGCAATTCAAAAGAACCTATGCACCCCTATGTTCACAGCAGCATTATCTACAATAGCCAAGTGCTAGCAAAGCCTATGTGACCATCAGTAAATGAGTGAATCAAAAACTGTCATATATTCACACAATGGAATGTCATAGAAGGAAAGAAGGAACGCCTACCGTTCACGACAGCGTGGATGAAACTGCAGAGTATTACGCCAAGTGACATAGGCCAGGCTGCAAACGCAAACACCACTTGAACTCACCTACGACAGGAATCTGATGGAGGGAACAAAGGAGCAGAATAGCAGCAGGGGTATAGAAAGAAGGAACAAGCTGACAGGGACCAGAGGGGAGCGGATAAGTGTATAAGGAGGAAAGAAGGTGAAGGACCTCGTTAAAGAACAACTACAAATGACCCATATGGTGGGGATTTACTGTTGGAGTGAGATGAGGACTAAGCAGGCAGGGGAGAGAAATGCAGGAAAATTGGGACACTATCATAGAACAATAAAAAAGAAGCATCTGTAAACAGAGGAAATAAACATATGTAGATATTGCCGAAAGGATTATTGAAAATGAATAAAGTAATAAGCACCTTTTTGGGCCATGGGCTTAATTTTGGAATTTTACTTCTTTATAACACAGTACCATCAGTCAGGTATTCCTGCAAAGATGAAATATTAAGTATATCAAACATTAAAAAGATATAATGACTCTCCATGTCAGTAGTATCAGCCCACAAGAAGACAGGAGATGTATTGTACTTTCCAGGGATGCAAATCATGTAGAAACCAGTGTAAGGAATTCCATCTTAAAATCAGACAACTTCTAAAATCATCACATTGTCAGTAATGACCTAAGAAATTAAGGTTGACAAAAGTGAATGCCTTTGAAAACTTCAGACTGATACTGCACACATACACTGATAATTCTTTACGTCTCTCTTTCTCTCCACCCCCTCCATTTTTGAGTCAGGATAATAAGACATTAGGGAAACTTGGCAAGTGGAATGGGGAAACTGAGACAGATTGGTGATTTGAACTTGACTCACGCAGCACACTGACTCACCTGCCTCCTTCTCCTTTGCAGGTCTGCTCCCTAAAACATTAAGCCCTCAGGACAATGAAGTTCTGATCATCAGTAAATACGTTAGGAAAAAAGCCTTGGGTCTGTTGACTACAGAGATAGAATTTTGATCAAAGCAGAGATAATATCTAGTTCTCAGCTGTGTTTCAGCTCCAGGGCCAGAAATGTAGCAAAACTAGATGAAGTGATGCCACAGCTGACATCAGGACCAGATGCAGTGACCAGTGAACCCCTTCCCCCAAGCCAACCGATCACTAGAGACTATGACCTTGCATAGACACACCTAGACAGCTGATGAATTTTTGACTGGGATCTCCCCTGAGATCTCCCCTCAAATGCCTGCCTTTGGAAAACAGATAAAAGTTCCTAAGACAAAGGACCTAGTGTGTATTCTCTCTCTCTCTAAAAGCTATGCCCGTATTCCCCTGCCCTTGCTTTCCTTAAGATAAAGCATTTTTTTCCTTAGAGAAAAAGCAAACAAAGAATACATGCCCTTCTTTGGCCTCTGCAACATGTTTTCTGCATCTACCCAGCCCAACAAGCTCACTTCCTCTGCCTCTGTGACTTTCTTTCTAAAAGGCTAAATACCTTTCTTGGTCTCTTGGCTCTGAATTCTTCCTTTGCTGAACTCAAGAACTGAGGTCTAACACCACCAATAACATTTTTAACTGGAAGACCTGCACAGTTAGTTTGTTAATATTTATCCCACCATAAGCTCTGGCTGGTGTAGCTCAGTGGATTGAGCGTGGGCCTGCGAACCAAAGGATTGCGGTTCGATTCCCAGTCAGGGCACATGCCTGGGTTGCAGGCTAGTTTCTGGCACAAGAGACAACCACACACTGATATTTCTCTCCCTCTCTTCTTCCCTTCCCCTCTAAAAGATAAATAAATAAAATCTTTAAAAAATATTTATCCCAACATAAAATAGACTTTGTCATCACATTATTGGTTTATGACATTAGGTAAGAACTTTTGGAATGACAAATGGCTTACTAATTTTGTGATACCTTCTCGGTTTTCCTTTATAGTAGAGCTTATTCCTAACACTTTTTCATCTGGAGAAATGCAAGAGCTTTTGCATTTTAATTTGAAAAAGATATTTAGCTCATACAGAGTTGGCAGAGGTATAGTTTCACTGATTAACTTTTTCTCTCCCTTAAGAAAATTGGTTACATGGTTAACTTAAAGATCTAGAAAGAACAATCATTGTGACACTGTTACAAAAAGTTACAGTACAAAGGTCAACTCAAGAGAAAAGTCACATCACCTCACTCAATAAATATAGCTTGTTTTCAGTTTTGGGGGAAAAAAAACAATAAATGTCACCTCATACTGTTAATGATTGTATATGTTGTTATAAATAAACTTGCAAAAAGTTAAATAATCAAGCAAATTAAAAAGACAGCTTGACAAATTCAAGCACCTGCACTAGAAAAAAAAAAGTCATCTAAGCAAATCGTTTTCACAAGGCGGTTCAATTTTAATCAGAGCAGGCAGGCTGTGGTTGAATGCCCAGACGCCTCAATGTTTGCTTTGCTAGTGCAGTGAGCTCAGGAATCGTACAGCAGAAATGGAAGCAAGTGACAGCACACAGGTTAGCGAGGAGTCGGGAACAGCTGGCTCCTTGTACTTTTTGCCGCGCTTGACTTCATAGGTCTTGAATTCAGAACAATGTATTTTCATTAAATATTCTCCTTGCGGAAGAAACAAATAAAGGATGATTTTGCCCTTCAAAAAGTGTCAGAGTATTAGAAGCACAGCTCTATCTAAGAAGGCAAAGTCAACACGAAAATTAACTGAATGTATCTACGTAACTCAATGGGGAAAATTCCTCTTCCATTAAAGGAAAAAGAAAACATTTCAACAAGAACGATTTAGGGTAAATATCTATAGTGTCCAGATACCTCCTGGGCCTCTCCACACCTGGTAAATATAGTGTTTTAGTCTTACTATGTTAAATACACATCTCATGGGATTGAATTATAGATAGCTTGCCAGTTGTTGTTGTTTTTTTGTTATGTCTCCAAGTTAGACTTAACAGTTATTTTTCAGTAATAGAAAAAAAGTTTTTTGAGGTGCTTTTGAAGATTGTTTAGGTGCTAGCTGACTACCCAGCTAAGTGTAGCTTCTGATCTCTTGTCCGTGTGACAGGACACTGGTACAAGTATTCAGTGGGAAGAAATTGAGGAAGATACAAATAAGTGGAAGCACATACCATGTTAACTAAGGGCTCGGAAGAATTAACATTAAAATGTCAAATTTACCCAAAGGAATCTATGCATTCAACACAATTCCTAGTAAAATGCTAATGGCACACCTCACAGAAATAGAACAAATATTTCAAAAATTTACATGGGACCATGAAAGACCCTGAGTAGCCTCAGCCAACTTAAAGAAAAACAAAGCTGGAGGCGTCAAAACTCCTGATCTCAAATTATACTATAAATGCACTGTAATAAAAACAGCCTGATGCTGGAATAAGAACAGATACATAGATCAGTGGAACGGAACAGAGAGCCCAGGAATAAACTCATGCCTGTGTGAGCAGTTGACGTCTGACAAAGGAGGCAAGAGCAATACAATGAAGCAAAGACAGTCTTTTCAACAAATGGCGTTGGGAAAACTGGACTGGTGCATGCAAAAGAAATGAAACTAGACCACCAATTTATACCGTACATTAAAAAACCCTCAAAATGGGTAAAAGAATTTAAATCTAAGTTGTAAAACCATAAAAACCCCAGAAGAAAACATAGGTAGTAAAACCTGAGACATCCAATGCAGCAATATTTTTGCCAATACATCCTCTAAGGCACTGGAAACAGAATAGAAAATAAATGAATGGGACTACATCAGATTAAAAAACTTCTGTACAGCTAAAGAAACCATCAGCAAAGTGAATAGGGAACTCACTGTATGAGAGGGCATTTTCAACGATGATACATCTGAGAAGGGTTTAATATCCAAAATATAAAAAGAACTAAAACAACTCCACACCAGGAAGATAAACAACTCTATTAAGAAATGGGCAAAAGACCTGAATAGACACTTCTCCAGAGAGGACATACATAGAGCCCACAGACATATGAAAAAATGTTCGACATTACTAATCATCAGAGGAATGAAATTAAAACCTCAATGAGATATCACCTCTCAACTGTCCTCAACTGTCAGAATGGTTATGACCAATAAATCAACAAACAGCAAGCTCTGGCAAGGATGTGGAGGAAAGGGAACCCCAGTGCACTGTTGGTGGGAATGCAGACTGGTGCAGCCACTGTGGAAAACAATTTGGAGTATCCTTTAAAAAATTAAAAATGAAACTTCCTTTTGACTCAGCAATTCCACTTCACCCCAAAGATCCTGAAACAACAATACAAAAAAATACTTGCATTGTTATGTTTATTGCAGCACTATTTACAAGAGCCAAGATCTGGAAATCACCTAAATGACCATTAGCAGATAAGTGGATAAAAAGCAATGGTACAAGAACAAACTGACAGTAACCAGAGCGGAGAGGGGAGAGAGATAATGGGGGAAAATAAGGGAAGGGCCATCAAGGAACATGTATAAAGGATACAGGGACAAAGCCAAAGGGGGTGGGTTCGAGGGTGGGAGGCAGGGATGGGTGGGGTGGGTGGGATGGGGGCAGTGGGGGGGAGATATGGAGGCAACTGTACTTGAACAACAATAAAAAATGTGAAAAAAGGAAAAATAAATAAGTTAATTAATTAAAAATATGTATTTTATTATATAAACATTTTTTAAAAGCACTGGTACATTTATACAGTGGAATGCTACACAGCAGTAAAACATTTTGCAGCAGTATGGATGGAACTGGGAAAATTTATGTTAGGTGAATTAAAGCATTCAGTGGAAGAAAATTATCACATGATCCCACTCATATATGGAACCTAACGAATACCATAAATTAACTAAATAGTAATAGAAGCTTAGATACACAAAAAAGACAGACAGGCAACTGCTGTAAAGGAGGCGGGGGAGGTGAGATGAAAGATGGTGAAGGGATTAACAAGAGAACATCTATGTACAACCCATGGACACGGACAACAACATGGGGATCCACTTGGGAAGGAGAGAGGGTGGGACTGGGTGGAAGTGGGGAAAGGGAGAAAAAGTGGGAACAACTGTAATAGCATAACCAATAGAAACAATTTTTTAAAAAGTCTTTAGTGGACTATGGTGCTCTGGATAGTGTGTGTGTGGGGCTCCACCCGCAGAGCGCCATCTGTCCGCTGAGGATGAAAATAAAACTACCAAGACATGATCTGCTTGGAGAGGAGAGGTGGCCAGTCTCTCAAAGGAGAAGGGCCAAGAGCCCCTTCCTCAATGGCTTTTATTAGGTTCGTAACAGGAATTCAGGAATACAGTTAAAGCTCATCAATCAATGCCAGGTGGCAAGGATCAAACAATGGATGACATTTCAAAGAAATCCGAGGGCTTAATCTGAGTCAGTGTCTGTCAGGTAAAGAGGTTACAAAACTTTGAGAGACAAACTCATTTCCTGCTCGGACCCTTATCATTTAAATGAAAGCACTCTTAGCAAAGCAGGTTTCACGGGACTTTATGAATTCTTTCTTATGCCTGATCACCCCAGGAGCCGCTCTGGCCAGCACAGGGCTGCACTGCCCTCCCTCATAGTTTCAGGCTTAAGTGGATTGAGACCAGGAAGCTGAAGATAAGGAAGACTTCTCCCAGATGGAAATGGGGACTCAGGCTATGTCAGAATGGCTGAGGGGTGAGGGTCCATCACCTCCTCTTTGCTGCAGCCCCCGAGTCCTTCCATGAGGGCCTTCCAAGTGGGCATGCCTGACTTGAGTTGCCCCTCCCTTGAGGGATCTTACCTGTCATTGGCTAACTGACCAAGCATTGGGGGCCAGTTATGGATGAAGCAGAAGTGGCGCCCCTCCCAGGGGGATAAGCTTTGTCTCCTTAGTGGCTCAGGTCCTCATGACAGAACAGACCCAGATGAAATGGGTCCCCTGGGCTCTTACACAGTATAGCCATGGGGTGGGGGTTACAGCTCCTGAAACCAGGCAGAACGGTTCCCAACAGGGTAGAACACAGTCTGGTCAAATCCAAACAGCAGCCATCTCCTGTTATTCTTCCATTTACTGAAGCTCTGCTATTATGAAGGAGTTATGATACCTATACATCATCTTAGAAGTTCAATCTTGACACTTTGCCTCAGTGCCCCTGTTGAATGATGAGTCTACTATCAATACAAAAACAACACAATGGGTTTCTTTCTTATAGCCAGCTAGTGCATTTACATTTGCAAACTGTCATTTTATATTCACGCGTGTATCACTAGTGCCTGGCATGGAACATGGGAAATGCTTAATAAGCATTTTTAAATGAACACATGATTATTTTGTTTGTCTTTTGTTGTTTATACTACAAAGAACAATGAAGGAAAGAAAAGATGGAGAGGAGATGGGGAGGAGAGGAAGAGAGAGTGAGAGAGAGAAAGAAGGAGAATAAGAGAAAAGGAAAGGAAAGGAGAAGAGAGGAGAGGAGAGGAAAAAGAAAGGAAAAGAAAAAAGGAAAGGAAAGGAAGGGAAGGGAAGGGAGGGAAGGGAAGGGAAAAGGAAGGTTGGTTCACTCTGAAAATATTAGTACTGTACATTGTTTGTGTCAGTAAATCTTACTCAAATTGACTAGTATAATCACAAAAATTGGCTCCTCTTTCACAGAGGAGCTCAGAACTGTGATTAGTGGGTGGCAACAAGAAATATGTACCACATCACTCTAGGACAGTGATTGGAGCCATCACTGGATTCAAAACTTTCAAACAAAAAATCTAGCTGGTCCCTCTGGGTTGAGTTGGAGGTAAGCTTTCTATTTTTGATACAGTCTCTCTACTAGAGTGGAAGGATGTTAAATTAATTTTGCAGAGTAAATGTCATTTACAGTGAATTGATTTGCATGTGTTCCCTCAAAGGATTTCAGGGGAGCTTGTTTAGTAAGTGGAAATAATAAGTAAATAAAATAAACAATTAATTTCCACCCTCCAGCTTAGAATTTATACATCTTCTCCTGATCAGCCACTAGAAATGTAAAAATTGTCTTGTTAATGAAGTACTGTGGTAACATAAATTATAGATTAAGATTAGGTCCAATTTTTACCATCCTGAATCTTAGTATTTAGAGTGATATACATGAAGTATATAAAAGATTGAGCACTTTTCTGATATTAACCAACCTTGCCCAAGTCACCAAAGTAAAATATATTTGCCTAGATCCTAAATGCATAGATATTATAGTAACATACACAAAGATCTTAGTTAAAATAGTATTTTGTAAATTAGTATTAATTTGGATAATGTCTTAAGTTATCAATATCCAGAAATCATAATTGCCCTATGGACATTATGTAAAACGATATAAAAGGTACATTTTTTATTGTTATTAAATTAATATTTGTTTGAACCATGCTCTTAATATTGCTGTTTTGAAACATACTTCAGTTACTAAAAACAGATTTCAGATGGCTTGATTTTTACAAGACATACAGATATACACACATAAATTTTAAAGTGAAAAACAATAGTAACCAACCCAAAGCATAGGAAAGCAAGTTGTTTTTTTTTTTTAATTTTTTCAATTTATTTTCATTGTTGTTCTTGTACAGTTTTCTGTCTTTCATTCCCATCCCAGGCCACTGCCCCAGCCCTCCCAACCTCCCTCCCATTTCCACCCCCCTAGTTTTTGTCCATGTGTCCTTTATACTTGTTCCTGTAAACCCTTCCCCTTTTCCCCTGAAATTCCTTCCCCTCTCCCCTCTGGTCACTGTCAGTCTGTTCTCAATTTCAGTGCCTTTGGTTATATTTTGCTTGTTTGTTTGTTTTGTTGATTAGGTTCCTGTTAAAGGTGAGATCATAAGGCAAGTTTTAATTTAAACCAAAGGAAAATGAACCAGAACTTGTTCTAAGTGGAATCAAATAAAAATAAGTGTTACCCTGATAGACAGTGATTCAAATACTCAAGAGTCACAAGGAGGCCACAGCCATGTCTGTCTGTCCTACCAAGGAGAGAGATGTCTGTCCATATGTAACAGGTTGTCAAGAGAGTTAGAAACAGAGTATCAAGCAATCTGGAGAAGAAAACACTGGTCTCACACACACATAAAATATGCTGTTTTTTTCCTATTTAAAATGCAAAATATCTAGAATCGGTTTTGAGAATGTACTTATTTCTTCTGCAAACACGTATTATAAATCCGTGAACACATACAGTCATCAGACCACCAGTGTTTTCTCCGGATTCAATTGGGTATAAACCACAAACTTTAGACAAACAAAAATTGCCCTTAATGGCGTCTCATAAGTCATGTTTTGTGACTTATTTTTTTTCCTTTCTACAAATGACAGTCAAAACCTCAGAACAATTCCTGGCACCCAAGTCTTAAACCCCATCAACTGCTAATCCAGGTCGTCGGCCATAGATGTTCCCTTCTCGTAGTTTGCTTCCTGGTGATAAACTTCTTGACAATATGCCTCACTTCAAAAACACCTAAACCTTGGGTAGGATCAAGGGTGGCAAGTGGGGATGGGGGGGGGCAGTGGGGAGAGGTGGGGGTAAAATGGAGACAACTGTACTTGAACAACAATTAAAAAATGCCAAAAACAAAAAACCAAAAACACTTAGACCTTCCTTCAATTAATAATATGAAAAATCCCAGCACAAGTGCATTATTTAAATTTAACGCTTTACTGACGAACATGCATACTTTATTGTACTTACACATATAAACTACATCAAAATATCTTTGGAAACTTTAGAATAAACTAACACCTGCCTTTCCCACCGTGGTAATTTCACCCCTTTCTCTCTCCTTCCCTGCTGTAAGATACACAGCTCCTAACCCCAGCCCTGGGTTAGGCAAAGGGGATGTCTGAGGAAAACAGGACGGGAACGGAGGCAGGAGCCCACTCCCTCCCAGGAAACAGGTCACGTCCCTACTTCTAGGCTGGTGACCTTATGATTAACAGGATGTCTGCCCACGGGGCCAAGCACATGGTTATTTTTCCTTTTGCATATTTCTCATATTCCAGGTCTGTCAAAAATATTTGAGAGTATGTTTTTTCTCTAAAATGTTACTAAGTATGACTTAATTTCTGTGTACTATTGATATACTATTCATATACTACTTAAGTATAAAATTTGAACAGAACAAGAGGATTTATGTTGTTCCTCCTTGTTGGTTACTCTCCCAAAACCTTCAAAGCTGCAGGTGGGTAGGATCGGGAGGGCAGGAGAAAAGCTCCGTGTCTGTATAGTAGCAGGTGAGAGAAGAAAGCATCGTCAGAGCCATAAGCTACACCTGCAGAAAAGGCTAAGGCAGGGATAAGTGGCCTTGGAAAAGCATGGAAAACAGAATGTATAGCACCTCATTAAAATGAAAAAAAAAAAAAGACTTTTTGTCAGTAAATGAAACATCAAACAGGAAATAGAGAACCATAAATGCAAGTGGAAGATTGTGAGGATTGTGAAGCAGGTGGACCATAGTGAGTATTGTCCCAACGAGTCTGTCCTCCACACGAGGACGTCAATGCATATGGCAAGTTTGTGCCAACTTGGTAAAAAACAAGCAGTGCTGAGAATGGATTTCAGCAGGCGATGCGTGGAACGCAGTTTGGAAGCATGTGCGGATCAAGACTATAAAAATGGCCCGTTGCCGAATGACAGAGAAGCCAAGCAGGGACCCGAATAGGTCAGGATGGGAGACGCAGTTAAGATCATTTATAACTTTCTCACTGAGGACATGTGTTGGCCAAGTGCTGCAGGACAAGGTGTCAATGCTTCATTTATTATGATTTATCTCAACCTCACACAATTCTGGAAACATGGAAAGGGCTCAGTACAAAACACCTGGATTGAAATTCCAAAGCTCAACAATGGAGTGAAGTCAGAGGCAGACTTAGAAATTCCTGGAAAGACCCAAACTACTGGTCATGGCAAGGCAGGGTCTCTGTAACAGAGCCAGAGAACACGACTGACACCTCACTGGAAACCCTTATGCACACGGCAATAGTCCTGAGCTTCCCCAACACCTACCCTCCAGCCCTTCCTCACCATTAATCTGACATCCCTGATGTTCAGTTAAGCAGACAATTCCCCAGATAGCACCATGAGACCATCTCCGTGGATCTGTCACGTTCCTGCACATCTTTTGTTCCAGATTATCATTGCAAAGGTATTTGGGGAGAAAACAGTCTCGGAAGACAGAGATAGGCTTTCTGTCCAAGGCAATGACGTGTTCGTCCGCCAACCAGATAATAAAAATAATGTCTTCCTCTGGGACAGAGTTCGGGCAGGTTTCCCAGGAGACCTCTCATAAAGTTGGGGTTTCCTAAGCACACGTTTCTTCACTGAGGACACACGTATCTTGCTCAGCATCTGTGTGGGACCACGTGTGTCCCATGGGAGCTGGCGAGCAAGGGACACTGAGGACAGTCATAGCGCTTGCTCTGCTCTGAGTGATCCAGTTTGTTGCCTTTCCCCCGAGTCTCTTGTGTTCTGCCCGCGTGCAGGAAACGGGCAGGGCCTGTGTAAGCTGGAAAGGAGGCTCAGTCTCAGATACTTCACAATGGTTTGGGGGATCACCCAGACTCACCTTCAGCTAGATAATGGCCATGGGACTAACTTCTGTCATCTGTCACCTACTCAGTGAATGGTGGCTGTAATTATTAATCATATGTTAAGTAAAGTAGTCATTAATTTATGCTGTTCTGATCTCTACTGACCGGTTTTGCTCCCGGGGTTAATTATGGTTAACATATTAAACACAGAGAGATGCTACTTTACGAAACTAGAGGTGACAAATAAATGCCAAAAGGCACATGTTGCAACCAAAAGAGATGTTTATAATCGGCATGGGATGTAAACACAGAGTAAATTGTATTTGATTGCACTCGTTTTCTTTTTCATAATGCATGGGGATCTTTTAAAGGCCGCTCAAGCCAGAATTATCTTCTCTGCAACAAATGGCAGTTGATTTAACCCTTACGTGATGGTGGTGGTGAGGCACCGATGCATCCCCAAGCACCTGTGACCCACCTAATTAAAGCGCATGTGTCCATTGTCAGCCTCCGGTTCTCCAACCTCTAGCATTTCCATGGGTCTGTTTTTAGCAGGCAAATAGAAATAATAAACTCTTGATAAATAAGCACAACTAAAAATCATTCCGTGCCTAAATTTCTAAATACTGAGCAACTACAGCTGGAGACACTTAGTGCTTCGTAGGTAAACTATCAAATCCACCATAAGGAGAGGGTCATTCTAAGCTGAATGGACACAGGTCAACATGGGATATAAGAAGGGACAAAGATGAGACGGCAGACATGATGAAGAAAGAACGGGATCTGAATGGATCTAGGAGAGAAACATGTCTTCTGTCCTTTCTGGAGAAGGGCTCAACCAGGTGCCTAGTGGGAAGGACCTGCGTGAACACCAAATAAAATTCCTCTAGAAATATTTGTATAATCAAGACTTTATGTTTACTGTAGCTGGCTCATAATGCATGCTTTTATCAAAACAAAAAATAAGCCCTGGCTGGTGTAGCTCAGTGGATTGAGCACGGGACTGTGAACCAAAGGATCAAGGTTCGATTCCCAGTCAGGGCACATGCCTGGGTTGCAGGCCAGTTCCCAGCAGGGGACACATGAGAGGCAACCATACCATTGATGTTTCTCTCCCTCTCTCCCTCTTTTCCCCCTTCCCCTCTAAAGATAAATAAATAAAATGTTTTAAAAAAATAGTAACTTTGTCCTTATGGATATTTATGTAATGGCCCTTTCAAGAGAATCTCTAATGTCAAGTACCAGGTACTCACTGGCACAAAAACTAATTGTTGTTAAGATTCAACTAAATAAATTCTAGAGATCCAATGTGCAGCGTGGTGACCATAGTTACTAATACTGTGTTGGATACAAGAAATCGCTGAGAGAGTAGATCTCAGGTGTGAGCACACACACGGTAATTGTGAGATGGATATGTTAATTAGCTTGGCTGCAAGTTATCATTTCACCATGCATATGTATTTCAAAACATTATAGTGTGCACCTTAACGATGTAAACTTTTTATTAAAAATAAAAACTGAAAAGATTCTACTAAATACGCGGTGACATTATATTTAAAAACTTCCCCTTCCCTTAGAAGCGGAAAGTCCCTTCTAAGTTCAGAATGTCCTTTCTTGGTAGATAAATGAGAGATTCCAGTAGTTTCAAACAGGAAGAAATAACAAAGGATACCTAGAACTCACACAGGCAAACAAATAGTTTAGATTATTATCTGGTATTTAATTTAAAAATTATTTTGTCTGGTTGAACAAACCATCAATCTACATGACATATTTCCATAAATTTGTACTTTAAGGCATTGATTTATTAGTTTATTAGTACAACGTTGCAGGTCCAATTCTCCCTTACAGAGTAGCCATCATACATTAGCAATGCCCCTATTTCTTGCTACAGACTTTAAAACTATTTTGGGATACAGCCCCGTTTCAGTCATATTTAAACTTATTACTCCATGTACTAGGTGGAAGAGAAATGATCTGTCATCTTACATTTGACAGGATGTTCTCCCGGGCTATATATTTTAGGTTCAAATATAGATTCTCCCTCCTTCTGTCAAAGTGAGTCCTGTATAGTTGGAATGAGTAACTAGATAGAGAATATTGTATTTGCATAATGCTAATTCTGCAACTATTGCTAAACTAACATAATCATTAATATACTTTCTGCATGTTAATTTGTTGTGTTTGATTTTCTCACTATTCATTACACTGCTTCAGCAGGTGCCTAAATCTTAAATCATTGTTTGGGAAATAGACCCAGATAGTCTGTGTCACCATGAGAGTTCAGACAGCTGTGTTTTTAAACTACACACCCCAGGACGGGTTCTAATATTTTTTTGAGAGCTCCTATTTTTGAAGGCATCTTATGAAAGTATGATCATCACATATCTAAATGAAATAATTTCAAACTACAAAGTGGGGGGCAGAAGCAATTTTTTTCCTGAACTAAGTCTATAAGAGTTCAACAGTCATTGGCTATAAAATCAAACCTAGTTCCTATATTTGTTCTTAGTACTAGTTTCCATTTAAAAAATTTTTCAGTATTGTTAAAATTTTATTATCTCTTTCAGTGGCATATAATCAGTCTTCTTTTATAACATTATTCCCAGTTATTTTTAATTATCTAAACAAATTTTAAAATTTACACCCTATATTAACAAAACTTCTGACATTTTATTCTGTCACCACAGTGTCTTTATTTTAATAATTATGAAGCTTTGCCATTTTTCAGACAAAAAGGCCTATTTCTATTATTTTCTAAGATAATGTCATGAAAACAATAGAAGTTGAACCTCATGTTATTAATATAATTCACCTTAAAATGTTATTCAGATTACAATTGCAAATTAATTTCTAAACCTATTACTTAGCAAACAAACCAATTATGTGATACAATATTATAACTTAAAATTCCTAGATATACATTTATGAAGAAAAGACTAAAATTTTAAAATGACAGAATCAAATCTAGACTATTAGTCTCTGAAAGAAAATATTTGCAAGGTTATTCTAAGACTATAATTGAAATATTTTCAAAACCTGGGAAAAAAGACATCACTTTGGTGCCAAATGTGTGTATGCTTTCTGGTAAGGAACTGATTTAATCTGATGATTACTGAGCCCATTAATCAAAGTGCTGATCAGAAGTCATGAAGAAAATGATCCATATTTCATGACCCTTTTGCAAGGCACCGAGCTCTTTCCAGTTCACCTTTATAAATAATTCAACCCCTACTCTCTCTCCATATACTTCCACCTCCTTCATTATCACCTGTGAAAGTTGAGATTTCATACTGAAGGCAGGAAAACTTTTCAGCTCCTGCTGAACACCCATTTTTTTTTTTTTAGCTCAGAGCGATTATTAATAAAGACGCTTTGTATCTTGGAGTTGTGGCAGACCCTTCTGCGTGGCGTGGGCCCAGCTCCCACTCGGAGATGCACAGGACCCACGCCCACAGACAGGTTCTCTCCTGGGTAATCAGATTGGCGATATACCTAGGCTTCTTTTTGCTGAAAACTCCCTCACCCTGCAAATGCTTAGTGTAACTTCCTAAAATCCAGGCTGAGCCTTGCAGGGACCAGTGTAACTGGCTCAACCACTTTTGCCTTTTCATTTGCTAATGTCCTTCTCCTGTGATGTGATGAGGGGCATTGGCTCCTTTTGTTGTAACTGGGGATAGTGAATGAGGACCACCTTGGAATGTGAGGAGAAATAGAATAAAGGCCTGTCATGGCGGAGGCCACGGCTTTTGCTCCCCTTGAGAGAAAAGCCATGCTGTTGTCCTTTTTCCTCCACCGGACTTGGTGGTCTGTGTGAATGTTTTGTTTCATCCATAATGACACAGACACTGCGGGCCGGTGTCCGCATCACGGAGTAACACTTTTATTTACCTACTCTTGACAAATTGATTATTCACATTAGTTTTCTTTTCCAGGCTTAGTGGTTTGTCCTTATTAAATAGGTTTGCTGCCACCTGCACTTACAGTAAAAAACTATCTTTGAAATAACTACATAGCTACTCATGAAATTTTTAAGGCTGCATCTATGGATTTTATCTTCACTGAATTAATTAACTAATCATCCCCACTGTGAAATACATTACACATTTTTAGGATACGGGAATTACTTATGTTCAGAATTCATTCATTTAAATTATCTTCTACCAAGTGATATAATCACAGCGAGTTTAAATTGTATTACTTGCAGACATTAATAGTTAAATATTCTACTTCCACAGGACATTTCCCCTTATCCCTCCCTCCCTTTCCCTCTGTCTCTCTCTTTTCCTCTTTCTCTTACATAAATTGTTCTGAAAAATTCTCACTTAAAAAAATTCAACTGAGGATACGTTTATTGATTTTAGAGAGAAAGGAAGGGTGAGACAGAGAGACACTGATGGGAGAGAGAGACATCGCTGAGTTGCCTCCCGCATGCACCTCAGCTGGGGGTTAAACACGAAATCTAGGTATGTGCCCCGACCAGGGATCAAATTTGCAACCCTTGGGTGCATGGGATGACGCCCCAACCAATTTAACCACCCAGCTAGAGCTCACGCTTTTTTAAAGAAGAACACAGATTTCAATCAATAATGACTTCCTCCCGCTTTCTCTCCACCTGTTCGCCACCAGTCCCTGGTCCTCCATTAATTTTTACGTTTATGAAAGGATAAAGGTTGGAGCGCATTACTGTTTACTTACAGCCACTTTACAGAGGTAGAATAAAAGCTTGGTTTTGTTGTATTATTTGCATACATTACAATATATAACAGGAGTCAACACAATTTTCTGTAAAGATCCAGTTCATAAACATTTTCCACTTTGTGAGCTATATAGTATTTTCCCAGATTGTTTCTGTCATGTTAGCACGAAAACAATCTTATAGTATGTGCAGATAAATGAATGTGGGCATGGTCCAATAAAACTTTACTAATGGAGACCAAAATTCAAATTTAGCATAATTTTCCCATATCACAATATTTTTACTTTGATTTTTTCATTTGTTTAAAATATATGTATTCAAAAATGTGTATGTGTTAAGTCTCAAGGAGGTAGCAACCTTTAAGATTTTGTTTTGGTTTTGAAAACATGATTAGTTAATAACCCTGTATGAGTTATAGGAATTTTAAACCCACTACACAGAAAATGTGACATATAAGAATATTGTTGAAGGTAATTACTCATGGGCTGTAGAGAAACAGTTTCAGTTAGTCATGTAACCCTTATATTTTAGGACATATTCAAAATGCTGCTTTTAATATGTGCCCTGATTTCGATATATTTTAGGTCAGCAATAATTTTGACAATGGCAAACATGTATGGCTAAATTTAGGATAGTAGCTATATATAATCAAGCAATGAGAATAAGGTCTCTCCCAGACTTTGACAAATTCTATTCATTTTATAGGTCAGTTTGAGTATAACAACAAGCCAGAGCAGGATCAATTTAAAACTGCTTACAATAAATACACAGAATTTTTACTTAGCATAGACTTAAGCCTCAGGTATCTGTTATATTGCCAGACATATAATAAAGCAATATTTAATTGAATTTCATAAGTGATGGTCTTCCCATTTGGAAATAAGTATGACTGATTTACAGTAGAAAAATTTAAGCATTTGTGTTATTATATATATCAATCTGAGGTAAACTAATCTTTTCCCTACACTGCTAGATTGTTTGGTAGTATTCCCACTGTTAACTTGCTGAATTCAGGTCACACCAGAATTCTCTTTTCTCTATGTTTTTTTTATGAGAAAATCATTAAATAAACAGTGCAAATAGTGTAAAAGTGATATAAATAATGGAAAAAGTGTTGTTGGCCATGATTTCAATATATGTTTAAATAAGGCATCCTTAAGCAGAAATGAGCATGAAACAAGGTTATGCAAGTATTGATTGATTGTCAAAAGTGTGACCAGGGGCTTGCAGGAATCTAGCCCAGCATTGTCCTAGAAGCAACGCTTCAGCGTTCACTAATTTAGCGTTTGTGGTGACTTGAGGGAAAATGACTCCACGGGCACCGAGAATCCACCTGTAAAGTCAGGGCTGGTGTTAATACTTTGATGCAAATGTCTATGCTTGTGGATGTTGTTGTTGTATGTTTGGAAGTGTTGAAGGACCAAAAAAAGCTGTTCTATGCAAAGCAGCATGCACTTAATCCGCAGAGAGAAGACGAGCAGAGAAGCAAAATGAAACCAAACTGAAGAAGAAAGAATGGGGCTGAATTTAATGTTCTGCTTTCAACATATCTCGCATTTCCTACCCAGGACAACCTTCATATTCCCGCAGCCTGATTACATTTTGGACAGCTTTCTTCCTGACAGCAAACCCAGCACCTTCCCTTCCTTACAGAGTTTACTCTCGAAAACTTGTAACTATGAATTTTCCCTCTGCCTCTTTGAGATACAAATCTTGTCCCAGCCTCTTGCCAGGTTTGCATCACAGGGATGTTTTTCTCAAGGACCTGGGAGGCATCCCTTTCGAATGTAATCAGCAAAAGAGATAGCGCCTTCACCTCCCAGTCTCTGTAAGATAGGAATTTGAATTAATCAAGATCAAGGCCAATTAGCAGACGCAGCTGGTCTAATCACACCAACCAACCTCTCCACTAACATCCTCCAGCGATTGTCCACTAAGCTCATTCGGCGCTTAAAATTTCTCCTGCCTTTGCTGGAGCAGATTGGGGTTTAATTCCTCTCCCTTATTAAAGTGCCCCTTGCTTTATTTACTTGTGTGTGGCTATTTTTCTTTGAAATCCCCTGCATCTTATTTATTTGAAGTACCCGGGCATGTTTCCGGTGGCAGACGCGCATGGACACACATGCACACATTCACACTCATACAATAGAAGGGGTAGTGCAGTAAAAAATCATTCCAGGACAGAGTATAGATGTTGATAAAGCTATTCCTTGTTTCTTTACTTTTCCTCCCACAGAAAAACCATCCATGATGTGAAAGAAAACTGGATTTAGTGGAAAGGCACAAAGAGGGCAGTCCATTCAATCAGAAGGTCAGTTCATAATTATCTGCCACAACTGCTGTCTCCTCCTCGCACACAATGGCATGATTCTAATCGGAAGCACTTGCAAGTGGGTTTTATTTTGCCTCTGGATTAGGCAGTTGTATCATTTATCTATTGCCACAAGGACGTGAAATTAACAGAACCAAAATGCACCAATGGCATAAAACAATAAACCAGTAGTGTATAGTTCGTAAGTTGACAGAATTCAGCTGATTTGTACTGGGCTCTGCTGATCTTGGCTGCTCCCACTCCAGATTCTGTGGTCGGCAGTGAGTCTGGTAGCAGCTCTAATGACCTTGCCTCATCTCACTGACAAAACTGTGGTCGTTTAAAGGATGCCCTCAGCTAAAAACTGAGACAACTTGACTCGGTTCCACATACTCCTGTATCTTTCATTCCTCCACAGATAAGCCTCGGGCTTGTTCTCTGGAGAAGGAACAAAAGGCAGGTGGAGGAACAAAGATACATTCTCACGTCTCTTCTCGAGTCCCATCTGCTGCAAAACCAACACCTGACAACATCCAGTGAGCAAAGCAAGTCACGGGCTAAAGCAGATTCACAGTCGTGGTGGTGGTCTGAGGATGAGGAAGAGTGGGAGACACCGCAAGTCACATGGGAAAGAACATGAACCAGGTGAGGGAGGGCAGAGAACTGTGCTCTTTAACACACCTGATCTGCTATAGTAGAAATATGCTCCCTCTTACACATATACTGCAATATATATGTGTACATATGTAAAATGTATATGTATATACACACATACATTTTCTTGTAGGTTTACAATGGCCTGCTTAATTCACACTGCAGAGGAAAACCAGCTAGTTATTTTGCAAATATATTTATGCTTATGGTTTTAGTGTAACTTCTATGACCCTCACTATCATGCGCTATATGATATGCCAAAATGGTGCATTTCATATACATAATAATCCTAAGTTTAGGGTAATGAGTTCTTTCATTTTGGTTGAGATGTTTCAATGTGCTAAGAATCTACTAAAAAGGGGAAGTTAAATACTAATAAGTTCTCCTTTGGAAGCATTTTAAGAAAATTTTGGGTCAGTTTACATGTCACTTTATCCTCTTGTATTATCTCACATTTTTGAAAAAAATTAATGAAAAGGTAAGCAGTGTTCATTTGTTATTAAAAAGTAAGTGCAAACTCACTTGAGATACATGGTCAACTTTTTGTAACACTGTGAAGTGAGTACAATGGAACAGATCACTGGAACAAAGCTCCCACTTTTGCTAAATGCACCATCTCGTTTCATTTTAGGCAGGATTCTATGTTTTTTTTCTGTATTCACAAACAAAGGCACTCCAGTCTGATTGTGTAAAGCTAAAATTATGCAGATGTTCGATTCATTGTAGTCCTTGATTTTTTTGCCATCTTGTATTCTTGCAGGGCCAGCTAGGGTGTAATGCTCCCTAATTGTAATCTTTCTACTTGGCCACAAGCAGCTGGTAGGAAAAATTCGTTTTGCAGTCTTTGCTTTTCTCACTCTGTTACTTGAATTTACTTCAAGGCACAGTGGCAGCCATGCCAATAGGAAAACTTGCATTAAGCAGGCAGTGTCCCCAAAAGTCCTGGAGTATGACTGGAAAGGTAAACAGTTAGCAACCCTGCAGTGCAGGATATACAATGATTATATTTCATTTTTTCTCTAAGAGAGGCCTTGCAAAGCATTAATTTACATGTCATCAAGGGGAGGTTTATGTAGACATCCCTCAACATTTTCTAATAATTTTGAATTTCTGGCTAAATTAGCCACTTGGGCCACTGATTTATAACCACATCTACTAAGAGGAGCTCATGAGAAAAATAAATCACCAAATAGTTATGCTTTGACTTCTAGATTTGGGTTTGAGAAGAGAAAATCCTTCGTTCTCCATCATTACTAATTACATGATTTGGTATTTCACTTTCCATCTCTGAGTCTCAGTCCATCTTTAATGAACTTAATAGTCTATCTCTTAATATCTTATAGGGACATAGAAAAACCCACACAGGCCCCAGCTCAGTGCCAGGTAGATGATTAGCATAATTATCATTACTATGAGAATCCAGAACTCAAGAATATCTGTCCAACACTAACGAGCACTTCAACTTCTTAATTTATAAAAGATAAGCTGTGCAATACCTTGTTTCAGGGATTCTAACAATGTGCATGTGCAACAGGTGGGTATTTAGGGGGCAGAATGGGTAGTTTTGATTTATTTGATAAATTAATAATCTGGATAATTCAGATAAATAAACAGCCAGTCCTCATTAAACAGTGGTTGAAAATTGGCAGCATTGACCAAAAGAGAACAGCCTTGGAATCTGCCCCACGGAAAAGTTGAAAACTGAGTTCTCTATAGAAGTGCTATGCGGCCTGGAGTTCTTAGCTAAAAAACTAATTTTGGTGATTTTCAAAATAACATTTCAAGATATAAAGTTTTTACGTACATTTTCAATCAACATGTCCTGTTGACTGTGAAAGCATTAAATCAGATTCTTTAGTCATACATTTATTGTTCAAAGGAAATCTATTAAATTATATGGATTGGTAGCAGAATAGTCCCGGAACCAGTTGTCATTATTGAGCTGTTAGTATTGTGAAAAAATATAATTTTTTTGCATATTTGTGGAATATTTATAAATCATGTGGAATTTGGAATTTAGTGAACGTACAGTAATATGCCAGTTGTAAATATAATTTAATCCCCTTTGCTTAGGGAGTACTCCGATAGGCACCTCCACATATCACCTCCTTGATGAGCCGGTGAAGCTACTCTTCTGGTTCACACACACACACAAAAGATAGGTAATATCTTCATTGAACAGCAGAATTTTTTTAAAGATTTTATTTATTTTATCTTTAGAGGGGAAGGGAAGGAGAGAGAGAGAGAAATATCAATGTGTGGTTGCCTCTCGTGTGCCCCTGCTGGGAACTGTCCTGCAACCCAGGCATGTGCCCTGACTGGGAATCGAACCGCAATCCTTTGGTTCGCAGGCCTGCACTCAATCCACTGAGCTACACCAGCCAGGGCAGAATTTTTTTAATTGATATGGTAGAGCAGCTAACTTGCTGTGGGTGTGTTTATTATTATTGCCCAAAATAAGATATAGCAAGCACATCTCTTTAATTATAAATCTCTTTAAATTATAAATTTCCCGATTTTGTTCTTTATTTTTAATGAGTACCCAATAAAGGAGCTGATGCTATAGAAATTTAATGTGAATGCTTCATTTTAAAATAACAAACACCAAAGGTGAAAAATTGGGACAACTATAACAGCATATCAATAAAAGTAACTTTAAAAAAGGAAAAAAGAGAAAGAAAAGAACAAATGGCATACACATACACGTGAAAGAAAAGCCAGTCTCTGCTGGAAGCCTTAGTGAATCACTGTGGCTAAGCACAAGAAGGCAACTGTTAGGTTTTAGGCACAAACACACCTAGACTCAGAAAACCACTGTGGTCTCATATTATCAACAATTAGGGCTTGTACACTGAAAATCATTGTAATTACTTCAAGGTATCCTCCAAAATGATGTATTAAGTTGCCCTTTCGCAAGGTGAAGGATGGCCTATTTTCCCCTATATTTAACAACAAAGATTTTTTTTTCCTTTTTTCCTCTTTTGATTGAATTTATTGGGGTGATACTAGTTAACAAAATTATTCAGGTTTCAGGCACCCAATTCTACAACACATCATCTGTACACTGTGCTGTGTGTTCCCCACCCAATTAAATCTCCATCTGTCAGCATTTATACCCTCTTTAACCTCCTTATTTCCCCCACCACCCCTGGCAATCACCACACTGCTATTGTATTCGTGAGTTTTCTCTTTTATTTTCTTTTTTGTGCTCAATCCCTCCATGCATCCACCCACCATGATATTATTATTTCATTATATGTTTCCTAAACTTAACGTAAACTATTGCATTTTAAATTTGCACATACGTATTTAGTGAGATTCAAAAATCAATATATTTATTTAAAACATTTTAATATGTGTACTTATTAAAATATTTTCCTTTAAACATATAGCATATTTAATATGTTTATTAATATATTTACAATAATATTTTGTTAGAATATTTTATTCCATTTATTTGTGGGGGATTTAATATATGAATATATTATATGTGTAATGTTAGTATGTCACATCTCCCACAAATTTCAAAATAATTCTTAATTTTATCAAATAGTTTTTTTCTTTTTTTTGTTGTTGTTCAAGTTCAGTTGTCTCCATTTTCACCCCACCATGCCACCCCACCCCACCCATCCCCACCTCCCACCCTCGAACCTACCCCCTTTGGCTTTGTCTATGTGTCCTTCATACATGTTCCTCGATGGCCCTTCCCATATTTTCCCCCATTATCCCTCTCCTCCCTCCTCTCTGGTTACTGTCAGATTGTTCTTTATTTCAGTGTCTCTGGATGTATTCTGCTTACTTGTTTGTTTTGTTGATTAGGTTCCACTTATAGGTGAGATCATACGGTGTTTGTCTTTTACTGCTAAGTCAAATAGCGTTTCTATCGCCTGATTAAATATATCCTTGTTGCTCCTCTGTATTCCTGAATTTTCTATCACAAACATGTGAGACTTTTTTAAATCAGGAAAAGCAGCATTAGTGCTGTTTAAAAGTTACAAGTGAAAGGTTTAGGGTGATGAAATCAGACAGCTGCAGTCCGGTGGGAGGCTGGACAGAGGCCTTATCCCTTCGCCTTGTATTCAGTCTGTGGCACACTGACGCATGTCAGAGGACAGCCCACATGAAGACCAAGAAAAGAACCCGATTCCTTATCGCCTCTATTCTATTGGTCAGTATCTATGTCATATCAAATATCAAATAGTTTAAATATCACTTCTGCCTATGCCAAGCGTAGTTTATGTAAGATCTCTTGTTTTAAATTTAGAAATCAAATTCTGCTCAACAGCGTGTCCCAACTACCCTGCCCCATACTCCGGCCCCAGTGGAAACCGAAATGCATGCAGCTCCCATAACTCAACAAGCATGGCCATGCATCTCACCTTCGGATATAGACAACAGTGTGAGATTAGGGTGGGGGTAAGTAATATTCCCAGTAATAGACAGCAAAACAGACAAAACTGAGATGTTTCTCCAACTGCCCAACGTAGTCAACTAGTGCCATACAGATCCATGACTTGGAATTATGGGCTTTTCCCCAAATAATCCTGCATCGTCTTATACAGCTTGAGTCCCCCTTTCTGGGATTTCCACATTTAGCAAAAAAAAAAAAAAAAAAAAAAGCAGGACACCCACACCAGTGTGGCTCAGTTGGTTGAGTGCTGTCCTGCAAAGTGAAAAGTCAGTTCCCAGTCAGGGCACACGTCGGAGTTGCAGGTTTTGTCCCTGCTCCGGGTGCCTACAGGATGCAGCCAATTCATCTTTCTCTCCCACATCAATGTTTCTTTCCCTCACCTTCTCCCTCCATTCCCTTCTCCCTAAAATAATTAAATAAACCCTTTTTTAAAAATGTAGGACAACAGTTACATTGGCACTTCAGAAAAACAATTTTGTAAGAAAAGAAGCACATCCCACATATCGTACGGGGCGAACCAATGCTAACATGGAATTCATTGTCCCTCTGAAGTGCGCCTCTAACTGAGAGAGCAATTTCTCATCTGGTGACTCTACCTGGTCACATGTTTTTTCTGGGTCTTAGTCATTCTTTGACACAAGCCCTACACACTCCTTGAAATTCATCCTAATCTCCCAAACTAATCACATTTTCCTGCAATTCGTCTTGGTGTTTCTACCTCTTGATTAAATTCTACCTTGTATCACAGTTTTGTGGCTTCTAAGTTCCTACTAGTTTACCAAAAAGGTTGACAGGTGCAGCTTAGCATCCTTGTAAATATCCCCAAACACCTGACGTCTTGCATATTGTAGATAGTCAAAAAAGTCACTAAATGGAGTATGTGATCATCTCTATCCAGCATTTCAATTCACCCTGCATATACTCATATGTCTACAATAATACACTACTTTAAAAAGAAATATAATAATATATTTTAGAAAGAAACTGCCTGAAATAAATTAAAATGTAAAGATTTCTGTATTTTTGGTATATTCACATGTTCAGAACTTTTATCAAGCTGTAAGTGGCCAAGGCTATATCTCACCAGGCTTACTTTTTCAAACCTGGGGTAAAACAGCTTTTTTTAGATTTCAAATTTTTCAAATAGCATATCATGAGAGAGATGGAAAAGATAGATCTGATAATTTTATCTTAGCAACTCATTTTTATATGAAAAAATAACTTTTTATCTTAGTCATAACTCATTAAATTTCTAATATAATAAAAGTAATTTAATTTGCTAGATGCTATTAGTGGTACTGAAACAAGTAATTGGCACCATTTAAAATTTGGGCTCTCTGTGCCAGGTGTTGTGTTAGGTGGAAAGAAGTCATGTGGAAACTGCTCTGAAGATCTTTGAAATATATATGTAGTAGAATGACTTTAACACACCTGATTAAGAGGATAAATTTGAAAAGACAGAAACAAGGATTATCCACGTATGGATTAATTTAGGATATTTTAGTAACCTTTGACATTTTAATGTAGATACAGTGTCAAGTTATATTTTGCATCCATTTTAAAAGTCATTAATTTAGGTTAAAAAATAAATGTATGCAGAAATTCAGCTAAAGAGATGTTCATCCTATTATATGTAAATATTAAAATACATATATAAATATGTTTGTAGTTATTTAATAAAATGCAATACACCTGTAAGATAGAATACCATGTAAACCACAAAATGATGTGGTAAGAGTTTAATGCAGCCATCAAATGATGATTTGAACAAATTGTTAAGCAAAAACAAATTTTATATATGTGTATATATATATATGCACACACATATATACATAAACAGCTTGGCAAGAACTATATATATTTTGTCTCTTTCATATAAAATGGATGATTGCATAGAAAAAGATAAAAAAAGAAACTTCACCATTCTAAGGGAATTTATCTTTTATTATCATTATATTTTATACATATTTTTGCCCTTTTTATCTATTTTTCCTGGTGTATGTAAGCACCTTAATTTTCTATCAACCCACCTCAAACAAAAGTTAAAAGATATCAAAGAAGATTATTATTTTAAATAAAATATATACTTGACATAAATAGTTATTTTGGATACATCAATGTAGGAAGTATTTGCAAATGATGTCACTAAGATGCAAGTTCCTTCTACGAATAATCTACTCAGTGTTAACGAATCCAGTAAAAAGGGCGGATCTGAGGAGTGACCACAACATTCATCTCATCCACAAATCATGGATGGTGTTAAATGCATCTTGGAAATGAACAATCTAGGAATTACATATGTATGCTTGGTCAAAAACAAACAAACAAACTCTTTCTCCTCTGTTACTGGCTTTCTATCAAGCATATAAATATGTCCCCACCATAGAAGTGTCTCTTTTGAGCTCAGCAGGTAATTTTAGAGGTAAGTTCATCCACCAGGAGGTAAGTCCTTTTGTCCTTTCCTCTGTGGATTCTCCTAATTCTTCCAGAAACTGCTCCCCAAATAAAAAAAAATGTGTTCTAGAGTAAGAGTCCATTCACCTGGGTAATACTTGCTTCTTAAACCCTTCCTCATGCTCTTCTGCTACTGTTTTACACAGTCACTGCACTCTGTAGTTTAGCAACTCAAATGTATGTAACCTCAATAAAATAAGGTTAATAAGCATTTGTTCAAAAATTTCAGCATGACTTTAGCCTACAATTGCTAGGTAAACAAAGCATTTTTTTTTTTTTTTGAAAACAGCCAAACCAATTTTTTGTGGCAATGTTCACATTTTAAAAACATATGAACATGTCCTTGAAATGTGGACAAGTCAACACACAAGGGTTTCTAGACACAAAATGTAATTTAATAAAGAGAAATCCTCTTTATTTTTCATTGTTTTCATAGACTAGGCCTAGCAAGAAGCTTTCCGGTACATTTACACAATGGAATACTACGCAGCAGAAAGAAAGAAGGAACTCCTACCCTTCGCGACAGCATGGATGGAACTGGAGAGCATTATGCTAAGTGAAATAAGCCAGGCAGTGAAAGTCATATACTATATGATCTCACCTATAAGTGGAACCTAATGAACAAAACAAACAAGCAAGCAAAATACAACCAGAGACATTGAAATAAAGAACAAACTGACAGTAACCAGAGGGGAGGGGAAAAGAGGATAACATGGGAGGAAAGGGGAAGGGTCATCAAGGAACATGTAAAAAGGATCCATGGAGGGAAAGCCAAAGGGGGGAAGGATCGAGGGTTGGAGGAGGGGGTGGTGGGAAAGTGGAGACAACTGTACTTGAAAGCAATAATAAAAAAAGAAGTAGAACTCAAAGCAAAAAAAAAAAAAGTTTGCTAGCCATGCTGTGTACAGGACGCCTCCATGAATGTGATTCCGGCTCCATGAGGCTGTGGACTCCATCTGACGTACTGACAGAGACTGCCAACAGGGACCACTTGCCAACTGCCATGTGTTACGGCGGATTTTTTCTCTTAGGATAATTGCTTATCAACTGGGAGTTTTATTCATTGGCACCATAAATTTAACTTCAGGTTATAAGGCAAGCTCTGATACCTCCAGATTTGCCATCAATAATTTTTCGAGATTTTTCATTAGAACAATGTTTGAGAACATGGTATTGTTTTCTGATTTTGTTCCTCTTCATTACACTAATTGTTTATAAAAATTACACTCCATGAGCTTTTTGAGGAAACAAGTGCGTTAATGAGCAGACCGTTTTAAAAATTGAGGACCATTTAACTGATGGAGAAACCCTGGCAATAAGAATGTGCCTCAAATGATTTTCAACTCGCCAACAACCAACTGCTGTTTCATGAAATTATGCATGAGTAAAATTTAGAAGGGTAACAGTTTTGTTTGTGCCTAGTCAAATGTGGCTGAAAGACTCACCAGGAGGTAGCCAGGAAAGTTGCTCGTTCACTCCCTCCCCACACTGGTTAACACACGCTGAGGAATTCTGCTATGTCATACATTGCATGGGCAGGGAGGGGGAAATTCAGCATTGACACAGGCTGCTGATGGGTAGGAAGCAGAATTCTGCCACCAGTGTAGGGACAGTGAGGATGCTAACAAAACGCTACCTCCGAGGCAAAGCGATACAGTTTGCAAGGGCCTCCAGGCCTCCCGTTCTGTACGAGGTGACAGCAGCATGCAACGGAAAAACTTTTTGAAGCCTCCGGTACACGGAAGATGTGTACAGTAACAGCAAACCAAATGGAGCTCAACTTCAGACAGACTGACACGACACTGACCCCTTCCCACTGATGGCAGAGAAAAGGAACGGAAGCATATTTCTAGATGTAGATGTTATTGACCTCAGCCTCTCCTGGTCTTATGCTTCCAGTGTTTAATGTTCAATTAAAAATTATGAGATTTGACAAAAGCCAAGCGCAAGAGTATAACCCATGGCAAGAGCACCAAATAGTAAACAAAATAAACAACAAAACAGTAGACTCAGAGACAAATCATAATGTTGAAAATATTAGATGGAGATTTTTAATATAACCATGATTAATATGTTAAGTCACATAGCATCCAGGGTGAAAAAAACATGCATGGACACATGGGGAATTCAAACAGAGAGATGGAAATTTTCATAAAAAGCTAAAGGAAAGGCTAAAAAATAAAAAAAAAAACACCATCTATGAAATTAAGAATTTTTGTGACTGAATTGTGACACATGACAGAGCTGAGGAAAGAATCAATGAAGTGAAAGTTCACTGGAAATGATTAAAACTGAAACAAAAAGGTAAAGGAATAAAAACAATAAGAACAAAATACAGGCTTCAAAAGCTGATTATATAAACAATCATGCTGGCAATTAAGATGCTGTACAACATGCAACTCATAACCAATCATGTTATCCTAATTGCCATTTAGAAAACTGAAATAAAGATCACCATCTTCATCATTTCCAGTTATCTGTAATATTCACAAGGTAGGTGATATTCTGAGCATGAAATGAATCCCAATGAATGGAAAAACAATTAAATCATTCATGGTGTGTTCTCTGAGCATAAGGGCATTAACCTACCATTTTTTAAGAAACACAATGCTTTTCCAGACACTATCTAGAAAAATTGGAAATGTTTAGAAATTAACGCACATCTAAAGAATCCATGGTCAGAAGAGTGATTAAATAGTGAAGGAACATTCTAACCAGATAGATCAAGGAAAAATAAAGATAGAACAAGCAAGACCCCAATATTAAAAATGATAGTGGGAATATCGCTACAGAGTCTATAGACATTAAACGAATAATAAGAATATATCAAGAATAATGTAATGCCAATCAATTCAACCACTTAGAAAAATAAATATATTTCTTGGAAGACACACACTATCTAAGTTTATTTAAGAAAATATAAATAAGCTGCATAGCCCTTTATTCATTACATACATTGAATTTATAGTGAAAAAATAATTTACAGACAAAATATCAGGCCCAAAGGTTTCACTGGGAAATTCCACCAAATATTTAAGTATGAAAGAATACCAAACTTTTGAGTAAGAAAAAAATACCAATTGTTACACAGACTCTTTTGAGAAATAGAAGAACAAGAATAAGTTTCCAACTCAGTTCATGAGGTCGGCTTTCCACTGGTACCCAAAACACAAATGATACAAGCAAAGACAAATTTAGACTATTTTTTCCCATGAACGTTAATGCAAAAATCCATAAATAAATTATAGCAAATTACAATTAAGAGTATATAAAACAATACACTTTGACTAAGATAAATTTACCCCAGGAATACAAGGTTGATTCGAATTTAAAGGTTATATGAGGCATGGCTACCACATCAAAATAGTACACAATGAAAATGTCAGAAACATCAGAAAAGATGCCCCCAAACTTGATAAAATGTAATATCAATTTATGTTAAGAACACTAAGCAAACTAGTAATAAATTGGAACTCCCACCAACTGATAAAAGACACCTAAGAAAATCTATATAACTAACATCATACTTAATAATGAAACATTGAATTTTTCCTACTGAATATGACATAAAACAGGGTGTCCATACATTCCACTCTACTCAACATTAATGCTAGAAGTCATAATTATTTACAAAACTATTATTTTTTTCTTGTGATGTGGCCAGAAAAATAAACATGGAACAAAACCAATGAAGCTATCTTGTTTCATAGAATTTTTTACCCAGTTTCCCAAAAAAGAAATGGCCAGGCAGGAGCCTACAGGCAGATTGGTGTCAAAGTATTGGGTTGTCCAAAAATTCCGTTTAGTTTTTATCATAAAATAACAGACACATTTTTCATTTTCACCAATAACTTTATTGATTTGGATATTTTGAGTATGTTGGCTATCTTCCTCATGGTATAATGTTAATTGTTCTTAGTTGATGTCTTAATTTGATCACTATCAACTTCAACTGGTTTACCAGACCACGGAGCATTGCTCAGCAAGAAACCTCCAGCATGAAACTTTGCAAACCACTTTTGACATTTGATCAATCACAACACCTTCCTCGTACACTGTACAAATCTTTTTTTTTTTTTGCATTTTAGTTGTGTTTTTACTTTTCTTGAAATAATGAAGTATAATATGCTTAGTATGTTATGTATTTTCTTCCATCTTCAATATTAAAATGGCTCCACAAAAATTCACCAATTTTAAGCTTTTTAAATGCACGCTGATATGACAGCTGTCACAATACAATCTAACAAAATTGTTTCAAATGAAGTTAAAGACAACTAAGTGCTACTAGAGCCATCTTATGGGGAAAAAAAAAATGGACTTTTAGCCAACCCAATGTATATAGAATCCTGAGGAATACACACTAAAAACTACTAGAGTTAACAAGTAAGCTTGTCAATTTCACTGGACAGAAGGTCAACATACAAAAATAAATTATAATTTTACATACTTATAAAAAGTATCTGGAAATATAGCTTTAAAAATAATGCCATTAGAATAGCATAAATATAGGAAATGGGAAAAATGTGATGAAATATGTGCAAGACCAAAAAAATTATGAAATGTTGCTAAGAAACATTAAAGAAAAAATACATGAACTATTCTGCATTCATATTTCAAAACATTACAAAATCTTAAGATTTCACTTCTGCCCAAATTTATCTAGAGTCAATGCAATCTCACTCAAATCCCAGAAGGCTATTTTTTCCTGCAAAAAATGAAAATATGTTAACAAAAATTATATCAAAATTCATTTCCAGCTTCCTGTCCTGAATACAAGGAGACTAGAAATCAATACTCTGTTGTAACAACAGATAAACAACTGAACAGACTGGAAAATAAATAATTCTTCATGGATCTTTGAGAGAGGGGAGGACACAGCATACGCTACTGCCCCCAAGATAAGGGAGACACGTGAATGGAGGCTGTCATAGCTTATGGGAGCAGAAACTGAGGAGAGAAATGAACCGCAGTGGTAGGCAGGGAAAACTGAACCATAGATGACAAATTGCTAGATGTTCAGTATGGAGTAAGCCTAAGAGTTAAAGTCTACAGAAGAACTCAGTCACAGGGGGACCCACATAGTATTGTGAGATTTACTTCCAAGACCGTAACCACATCCTACAGAAATAAAACAAAAAACAAACAAACAAAAAAAAACCTCTCTTGCTTCTTTCAGAGAGAGGCGATAGGAACCATTTTTGGAATACACTAGAGTGCTCTGCTCTTCCCAACGAGGCTACCCCTCACAGGAAATTAATTATGGAGTCTCACCTGTCAGGTATTATCAGAGCTTAATTTACCCAAAGGAAGGGAAATAGCCAACTCCAGCCAGCTCTAGCCGTCCTGTCCCACCTGTGGAAGGAGGAAAAACTGAGAAATGTTTGTGAAGTTCACGGTGCAGAATCATAGCTCAGTAAAAGACTGAGACTTAACAATACAGCTATACATCTTTTCGCCCTGCCCACCACATTAACAAAGGCCTATTAACCGCAGTTTCTTTCACCCAGTCCATTTTGCTCAGTTGATAAAATAAAAAAATTACAAGGCTTACCAAAAGGAAAAAGAAGACACAATTTGAAGAGAAAAAACAATAGTCAGACCCAGGCATGGCACAGATGTTGTTGAAATTATCAGACCAGAAATATAAAACAACTCTGAATAAAAAGGTAAGGGTTCTAATGAAAAAAGTAGATACCATGCAAGAATAGATGGGAAATGTAAACATAGAGATGAAAGTCATAACAAAAAATAGAAATACTGAAGTCAAAACAAGTCTAACAGGACAGAAGAATGCCTTTGATGGGATTGATAGAATAGACATGTTTAAGCTAGAACATAGTATCAACAGAATCACCAAGCGGCAAAAAACAATGGGAACAAAGACTGAAAAATATTACACATTATCTAAAGACTGTGGGACAAGTACATAAGGTGGATGTGCCTAATGGAAATACCAGAATAAGAAAAACAATGAGGAACAGAAGAAATATCTGAAATAAAAATAACTAAAAATGTCCCAAATTTATGTCAGACACTACACTATAGATCCAGAAAGTTTAGAAGACACCAAGCAAAATAAATGTCAAGAAAATACACTTAGGCATATCATTTTCTAACTACAAAAAAATAAAAAAGACGAATTTTAAAAATTCTGAAAAAAAAACCATGGGGAAAAAACACTTATAGAGGAGCAGAGACAAGAATTACATGAGACTCTTCCTCAGAAACCATGTTAGTAGAAAAGAAAATGGCATGAAATATTTAACATATTGAGAGAAAAACCCTGCAACCTAGAATTTTGTACTGAAAAAAATTATCCTTCAAAAGTGAAAGGAAAGTAAAGACTTTTTGGACAAACAAAAAACTGAGGAAATTTATTTTCAGTAGACATACTCTGTCAACAATGTTAAAAGAGGTTTTCTTAGGGAAAAACAGAAAATTATATAGTTTAGAAACTCAAATCTGCATAAAGAAAGAATATCAGGAAAGGAACAAGTAAAAGTGAAGTCAAAACTTTTTCTCATCTTTAATTAATGCATGAAAGATTTTCAAAATAATAATACCATAACTGTATTTGATCGTTTATGCTTATGTACATACCATGTATACCTAGAGATTAGTGGAAAGAACTACAGTAACTATAGGTATGAAAGGTATGGAAAAGGGGAGCTATGATTATTTTGTTTTTGTAAGGTAATCAAACTGCTCCTGAAGTAGTATAGTGTTACTGGTGGGTGGATTTGGAGTAGCATTTTAAATGTATAATACAAACTATAAGATGACAACTAAATAAAGTTTTTAAGAAGTATAATCAATGTACTAAGAAAGGAAACAAATGAAATCATATAAAATGCTCAAATAAAACTACAGCGGGAAGGGAAAGGATAGAAGACAAATTGGCAGCAAAGAACAAGGGTAACAAATAGCAGTAGCAAATGTAGTAGATATCAATCCACTTATATCACTTTGAACTTCAATAGTTCAAAGGTCTCAACTGAATCACAAAGATTGTCAGAGTGGATTAAAAACAAGACCAACTATATGTTGTCTCTAAGAAATGCACTGTAAATTAAAAAACATACGTAGGTTAAAGTAAATGGGTCGAGGAAAGTATACTATTGAAAGAAGGTAAGAGTAGTCATATTAATTTCAGACAGAGAAGACTTCAAGTCAAGGAAGCTTTGAGACTTACTATGAGGCTCCAGTCATCAGGACAGTGAAGAATTTGCATAAATAAATAAATAAATAAATATTTGGACAAATAGATCAATAGAATACAGTAGGGAGCCCAGAAATACAACCAACATAAATATGGTCAACTGATTTTTGACAAAGAAGCACAAGCCATTTAAGGGACCAAAGATGTTCTTTTTAACAAATAGTGCTCAGACAACCGGACATCTATTCACATGTAAAAAAAATGAATCTAGAGGCAGACCTTATATGTGTCACCAAAAAGTAACTTAAAATGGATCATAGACCTAAATACAACACATAAAACTATAAAACTCCTAGAAGAGAAAACCTAGATGACCTAGGTATGGCCATGACTTGTAGATGCAACACCAAATGCACAATCCATGAAAAAAATAATGAATAAACTTGACATTCTTTTGAAATTAAAAACTTCATCTCTGTAAAAGACAATGTCAAACAAGTGAAAAGACAAACTACAGAATGGGCAGAAATAGTGAAAAAAGTACAGTTAACAAAGAACTGTTATCCAAAATATACAAAAAAAAAACTCTTAAAGCTCAACAATAAACAAAGAACTGGTTAAAAAATAACCCAAAGACCTTAACAGACACCTCACCAAGGAAGATACACAGATAGCGAATAAGCATGTGAAAAGATGCTTCACATCGTATGTCATCATCAGGAAAAATCAAATTAAGGTAATAAGATATCTCTACACACATATGAGTGGATAAAATCCAGAACACTGAAAACACCGATCCTGGCAAGAATATGGAGCAACTGGAGCTCTCGTTCATTGCTGTGGGGATGCAAAATGATGCAGCCAAGTTTGGAAGACAGTTTGGCAGTTTTCTCTCAAAACTACATGTATTCTTACCAGAGACTCCAGCAACACTGCTCCTTGGAATTTATCCAAAGGTGTCGAAAACTCATGCTGATTCAAAAGCCTGGACCTGGATGTTTAGCTTTATTTATAAGTGCAAAAGTTGGAAGCAACTAACATATTTTTCAGTTGGTAAATGAAGAAATAAACTGTGGTACATCCGGACAGTAAAATACTATTCAGTATTGAAAGGAAATGAGCTGTTCAGCCATGAACAGGTAGAGGAAACTTAAGTGCATATTGTTAAGTGAAGGAAGCCAATCACACTGTCTGTTTCCAGCTACGACGTTCCGGAAAAGGCAAAACTATGGAGACAGTAGAAAGATCAGTGGTTTCCTGGGCTTATGGGGGAGAGAGAAGTAAGGAGGCAGAACATAGAGGATTTTTCGGGTAGTGAATGTGTTATATATGGTCATAATGGACGTAGGTCATTATATATTTGTCTAAGTTCATAGAATGTACAACACCACAAATGGACCCTTATATAATGTATGGATTTGAGTTACAACAATCCAGGAGGTTATGTTTCCGGGAGCAGGAGGTGTAAGGGAAATTTTTTCATCTTTCTTTCAATTTTATTGTGAACCTAAAAATTTCTCTAAAAATAAAATCTTTAAACTATATATATTCATGCACTAAAACTCATGGATCCTAAGTATTTTATCATTTTGATTTATTTATCTTATAATGTGCTTTTAATAGTTTCATATAAAATACTAGTATTGCTAGTGATAAGTAGTAAATGAAGTTAAAATGTCTTTGCAGCTTAGTTTTGTATCCTTTTAATATATCCTAGTAGGTATCCTAAATCAAAATACTATGTTACAGAGTTATTTGAACAAAATTTCCTTGTGTGAAATCAATATATCCCACATATATTAATATATAAGATTGTAATACAACTATCTTTGGAATTTGTACATTTCAATTAGATTTTATTCTCAAATATCTTTGCAAAGATATCTCTATAGCAGACATACTTGGAAGACAAAAAATGAAATTTTCCTACAGACAAGAGGCTAGATGTTTTTCTTGCCTAGGACATTGAAGGCAATATTGTCCTCTGGCTGAAGTTGAAGCTTCTTTGCTGGTAGCTCTCCTATACAATGCGGGGATCCCTAAGTTGAAGTCGCCTCATCTTTGCCAGACATCTCCTGCGTGTGCTGCATCACATGGACCCTTTGTGTCACCTTCATCAGGCTGGGGAAGCAAGAAGAACTCAAGTACACATGATGCTCATGCTTCTTGCTGTGGTATGAGTCACAGAGTCCTTTGTCTCTGTCCCCAGAGTGCCCTACCTTCACCCAGCATCTGTGAAACTGTGACAGTCTACCGTGGTGAAGAGCTCAGATTCTTCACGGTTCTTCACAGAGTTAGATTCATTATTTTCAGTTTGTTTAAATCTCATGTATTTTCTTTCCCCTTTCTGATTGACCTTTTTTATATCTGAATAAATTCTTGAAGTAGTTTCAAAGTCAGATCTATAACAAGGTACATTCATGGCAATCTTGGTTTTATTTCTGTCCCCTTCCATCCAACATTTAATCTCTCTGCAGACAGGTAAGCATTTTATTGATCTTTCCATTGTTCTTAAATAAACACACATAGAGATAAATAGGCTAGATGATAGAGATGTAAAATTCATATATATATGTACATATAAATTCTCTATGTGACTCCATATGACAGATTTTTCAAAGAGCAAAACACTGTAGAGTTTTTTTCCGGTATTTTATTGTTTATGCTACTTTAGTTGACCCTAGTTTCCCCTCTTTGCCCACCCCCACAGAGCAGTCCCCTCCCTCAGGCACTCCCCATACAATTATCTTCAGAATTTGTGTCCATGGGTCATTCATATTGTTCTTTGGTGAAACCTACTGTAGTGATTTTAATTGTAATTGCCAAAACTATTTAACATAATAAAAATACCCCCCAAATACAGTGCTTTTTACCAATATTGTGATAATTCTTGCATTTAAAAAATAATAATGCTTACGGAATGACTTTGACAGATACTTTTCTATGGAAGGTCAATACACAAAAATGTAAAAACTGAAAACAACTATTCCCAACAAGTGCTGTTTGTAAACACTAATATTAAAGCATAATTTCAACACTTTAAAGACAGCATAAAATTTTGAATGAAATGCTATTGAAATGTTAACAATGTTTTTTCTCAAGTTTATAGGATTATAAGTGACTTTTTTCTTTTTTATATCCTCTTTACATTTCCCACCTTTCCCATAGTGAGAATGTATTACTCTTACAATGAAAAAAATTAAATTATCCAAAAATTATGTTTTAAAAAAATAATAAAGTCAATGTAGTAATTTCTTTTAGATACAATCAAAGTAGTTGAAAAAATCATTGTTACATTATCTCTATAATGAAGAATAAAGACTTCTTACATTAAATAAAAAGGCCAACTAACCATTAAAATCCCTGTGAAGGATTATCAAAGAATAGCAAAAGTCTTGAAGTAAAACACCTTGAAGTTAAGGGAAGCCACAAAAAGTTATTTTACACCCAGTAAATTTTGAACGGCAAAGGCAAGGTGACTCCATGAAGCGTCAGACTGCTCTTCTGGAGTAAAGATTTCTAAAATCTCTGTAGTCATGGACCTCCTCCTTCAAAGGAACCACATCTGGAGACAGAAACACCAGTTGCCATCGTGGGAATGAATGTGGGGCGATCTTGTCCGCAGTCTCATCTCTGCCACCCTGGGGCACAGACTAAAAATCGCCCTTCTGAGGTATGGAACAGAGCACTGAATTAGAACTCAGCATATTAATAACCAGCAGGCCCTAGTGTACACAAGTATCACTTAATTGCCTGGGTAATAAAGTCTCTCAAATCCATTAGATGAGTCTCCGAACAATGGCAGAAAAGAAAAAAAATCAAAAGGAGCATCCAGAGCCCCACAGCTTACCTGTTGATGAAAAGACTCACAATGCTGTGTTGCAAGAAAGCAAAGAAAAGAAGGCATTCTCGTGATTACCACCTTAGAGGAAAAACCTTCAGATTCTGAAAATACAATTGCACAATACAACTATGTCTGTGACCACGTTACCGCAGTAAGACCACAACAAGGTGTAGAAGTCTTTAAAGATAAGTTCTGTCCTTGTAAACAGCATTGTGTATGTAATATACAATCTAAAAACATGCACAGGCAATTGTTCCTCACGATCAAAATTAAGCATGACTTTTCTAGAGAATTCCGCGTTGTAGAGGGAAAAATCAATCCCAAATGCTATAAGCCACATAGAATGTGCTGCACAGACATACAATCAGTGTGATGAATAAGTAAGATTGACAGCAGGATTCAGAAATCTGTCTTCCTCCACCCATTCAAGCCCTGTCCCTGGGTAAGATCCAGAACAAGTGCAACTCATTCTGTTAATGAAAAGGCCTCCAGGTTCAATGACTGGTGTACCCAGTCCTGGGTTGTGAAAATAAATGAACTCCAACGTTCATTTTTAAAGGTAAATATTCAGTTCAAGTTCAATAGTTTATGTCTTTACCGTTTGTTGGTTTGTTTGTTTATAATTAAATGTATTGGGAAAGCATTGATTAATACAATATAGGTTTCAACTGTACAGTTCTATAATCCATCATTTGCATATTGCATTGGGTTTGGCACCCAAAGTTTATGGAGAGATTGGACCTTGAAAGAGCAAAAGATTTAGTGTTTGCAATGTTACTGAACAGAACTGGAGTTCTGCTGTCCACCTCCCAAAAGACAAACTCTGGGAGCCGAAGTCTGGTGAAAAAGGAAAGGAGTCTCTTACTCAAAAGCTACACAATTTTGGGAAGAATGGTAGGCTTCTGCCTCAGAGCCCATCCCCTCCAGAACACCAGAGAAAATCCTCACCACCCTCTGCCAGAGCAGTCCAAGGCTGCGTTCCTTCTCCCGTTTAAAAATACCACCTTTGGGAACCCTTAGGTGACTGCAGCATGATCACCAAGGTGGCTTAGCTTGTTCCTGGTTGCAGTCTGGCTTCAAGCTTCTTTTTGGGGTCTGCATGTGCATGAGCCCAGCCCAGGACACTAGCCACAGCCACTTTGTATACTGGGGGCCTGTGACCTACCCACATGGCTTCCAGGGCCTGTGGGTCCGATAGTGCTCCTGCCCCCGAGGGGGAGAAAAAGGAGAAGAAGAAAGTGCATGTTTCCCCCTTCCCTTCGTTTAAATCTCTCCACTCAAAATCCTGTGCCCTCAAGCAGGGGCCAGCTCCCCAGCCAATCCCGTCCTTTTCCCAGGCTAGACGGGCACATCAGCACCGCCCCTCACTGCCAGGTTCTGGGAGTCAGAGGGCTTCTCACTAGCCCACTGCAAGCTCCCCGCAAGGCCTGCCCCCTGCTGCGGCTTCGCCTGGGGTTAGGGAACTCTGCCGTCAAAGGTCAAGGGCATGCTAGCAGCCCAGACCCATGGGTGTTTCCTGGGGCCCCTCCCTCACCGAGAGCCTGGCCAGGGACCAGTATAACAAGAACCACCACAAATCAATGTAACCGAAGGCAACGAAGCTGAAAGAAAATATATGCAACCTATCTAAGATAAAACAATTAATACTCTCTATCTACATACATAATTTTTAGTAGTTCTACCTGGTTCTTTTTCAAATGCATAATGCTCAATTTTAAAATATCCTGTCCCTAAACCATACTTTTCATATTCTTATTTTTAAAACATATCCAACTTATATTCTTTTTGTTTTACAATATTCACTTTTATTTTATTTTTTCTGTACACAAATGTTTATTGTATTTTTTAATATTTTTATTGTTGTTGAAGCACAGTTGTCTCCATTTTGCCCCCACCACTCCCCCCTCCCCCAGATATCCATCCCCACCTCCCACCCTCAATTCTACCCCCTTTGGCTTTGTCCATGGGTCCTTTATACATGTTCCTGCCAACCCTTCCCCCTTTCCCCTCCATTAACCCCACCCACCTCCCTTTTATTATTAACACTATTGCAGATGTCCCCGGATTTTTCTCCTCTCTTCCCCTCTCCACCCAGCCCTCGCCCTGTCCCCTGGCATGCACCAACCACAGTGTCGTCGGTGTCCATGGGCTATGCATGTATGTTTTCTGGCTAATCTCGTTACTCTTTGTGTTAGAAAAGGAAAGTTCGGGAATAGGAAAGGAAGAGAAGGAAGGGAAGAGGATCTCTAGATATTCATTCAAAGGTGACATCCCAACCCCCGGGAACCTACTGGCAGGTTGAAAGGTGAGTTCCGTTACCTTCTTTCCACTCACCCAGTGCAAAGCCCCACCTTGGTCTTCAAGCTACCTCTGATGTGCCCAGACCAAAGAGGAAGCAGGAAGGGACGGAGAGAGGGAGGGGAAAAAGCTATATTTGCCCTGTGTCCATTAAATCTAACCTTCATTTGGTCGTTTCAGGACCAGATGTTAAAACACACATGTTCCTGCTAGCAGCCTCCTTTCTGGGTCTCGCTGACTGCGGCCACCATGGGAGGGGTCACCTCCTCGTTGGACTGCCGCTTAAAATTCCCCGCCAGGGTCTGCATCTGCCAATTAACCTGACCAGACCAGGATGCTATTCCACACCCGGCTCCCAGGAGTCTAGCAGCTTGGACCTACCACCAGCACAAGCAAGTTCTGTGAGAGAGACTGATCAGAACCGTCCTGGCTCTTTCTGCCACAGGCACCTGGAGTTCTGCTTGGTTACGGGCGTAATTCAGACATTTGTGTCCTCTGCCTCACAGAAACCGAACAACAGAGGTCATGTCTCGCAGCTGAGCTCTTCTGGGGCTCCTCTCCCCCAGGCCTTTCCCCAAGGAAGCAGAAGGGGGGAGGAGGGAAGCATGTCACCGCACCTCAACAGCTTGTCTGAAGAAATCAGCTCCCTAAAGCCCAGGACCCTTCAACTTTGATCCTTTAAGACCTCCAGGGGTTGAGTGCCTACAAATCAGTCTTCACAGGTCAACTCTGCCAACACCTCATTTGGAACACAGGGGCCTTATCACCTGTAGCTCTGTATTTGTCGTTTGAGCTGTGCCCAAAACTAAGAGAAAATAGTGCCATTTTAGCATCTTTTTATATTAATTAATGTGGCAAAGATGGCTTCCTTCCTGTACCTGTGAATCACAATTCCCTCAGGGCGCCAGAAAGTCATCTCTGAAATGAAAACGTGCTGAAAATGAGAGGGAAAGTGGGAGCAGTCCTTTTAAAATGTCCAGCTCAGCTGCATTCATCTCTATGATCCCGGCAAAGTAATAAATCATCTTAATAATACACTTAATTTTCATAAATAAGCTGATACAGCCCTGGCTGGTGCAGCTCAGTGGATTGAGCGTGGGCTGTGAACCAAAGGGTCGCGGTTCGATTCCCAGTCAGGGCACATGCCTGGGTTGCAGGCCAGTTCCCGGCAGGGGACGCATGAGAGGCAACTACACATTGATGTTTCTCTCCCTTTCTTTCTCCTTCCCTTCCCCTCTCTCTAAAAATAAAGAAATAAAATATTTTAAAAAATAAGCTGATATAATTAAGATTGAAAGACAAAAAATAAATCAATCAAGCAATTGTCTCCCTGAAGACAAAGCATAGTGTTCTCTGACACACCACACGTACACACGTGCACACATGTGCACTACACTGATTAACTGATGGGTGCTTCTTGTGCCTTGGAAATAAAAGCACATGAAAATTCAAGGCGTTTAATGACTCCAGCACTTACAATCCCACAGTAACACAAACCAAGAACAATATACAACGTAGAAACAAAAGGGAAATGGATAATGGAAACAATTATCTTGAGCATTCGTACCTAATTTGCTGAAATAATCCCGTAAGTGTCCAGACAATAACAATTACAGGCTGTGAGTGCACAGTGTCTGGAACGAGGAGTCATCCCTGTGCTTCTCTGTTCTGCAACGAAGTGTTCTTGTTTGTTGGGGAGAGTATTCTTTACAGTTCGGTTTCATACAGGACTGCAGGGGGCAAGCCTCTTCCTCCAGGAGGAAACACTACGAGCGTCTGCTAGGGGAGCTGGAATCTGGTGGCAGGTCTGAACTGCAGGGCAATCATATCCGTGTGCCACTTGATGTGGGAAAAAAGTATTTACATTGTCTGAAACATGTCCCTCTAGGCGCATTGATTTCCTTACTGCTATCCCTCACTCTCTACTTCCCTTCCTTTGTTTTCTAGTGAGTTCATTAAGTACTTAGGGAGGTCAGAACAAAATTTTAAATAATTAAAAATGTTTACATGGAAAAAATGCTTACGTGAGTTTTGGAGTCTCAGAAAAGTTGGATAATTATAGCCCTAATATACCCCTAAACCAGTTTCTCTTGTTGCAACATCTTGCACGATCAAGATACGTTTGAAACAACTAAGAAACTATGATTGGCATGTTACTTTTAACGCAATGGATAGCATAGGTTTTCCACTAAACTTCCGTCCCGGGATCTGCTCCAGAACATCACCACGTGAAATTAATACACACATCACTTCAGTGTCCTGGGGTGTGTGACAGTCCTCAGATTTTTCCTGTTTGCTCTTGACCTTGACAGTTTTTTGAATACCAGTAAGGTGTTATGTATAATTCTCTCAGTTTAGATTTGTCTGATGTATTTCTTTTGGTACCGCTAGAGTCAAAGTTTTTTTAATTTTTTTTTTATTTTAAAGAATGTCATAGAAGTCAAGTGTTCTGCTCAAGACATAACAAGAGTACATAATGTCAACATGACTTATCACTGATAAAGTTAGCCTTGATCACCTGACCAAGGTCATGTTTGCCAGAGTCCTCCACTGTAAAGTTAATTTCCTCTTTTCAACTGCTACTCTTTGGAAGCAAGTTATTAAATGCAGCCAACACCTGGGCTTGAGGTAGGGCGGCAAAGTCGTTTTAAAGTGCGTAATTTTCCTTAATTACAAAGAAATTTTTAGTCTGATTCTTCCACTACATACAAAATCTGTAAATTTAGCTGAATCATATTTTGACAGAAAATAGAGCCATTCCATATAAATTTCTACATTGTTAAAATCCAAACACTTCTGCCTTCTCACTGGTTGACACTGTGTGTATGCATGCTTGTGTTTCTACACATACAAAAATTAAGGTACATATTTCAAATATAAATGTTTATTATTTAAAGGAAAAAAGTACATTTATAAATGTATAGTACCTAATCTATGACAGTAATTTGGCAGTGTATCAATGATCTTAAGAGCCGAGTATAATTATAAATAGCACCATAATATTATTGACTATATTCCTTGTACCATACTTTACATCCCTGGGACTGTTTTTATAACTAATAATTTGTGCTTCTGAATCTCTTCACCTTTTCCACCCGGCCCCCCTTCCCTCTGTCAGCCATCAGTCTGTTCTGTGTATCTATGAGTGCTTTTGTTTTGCTTATTTATTTGGTTTTTCAGATTCCACATAAAGTGAAATCTATGACTTCTCTGTTTGACTTATTTCACTCAGTATAATACATTGCTTGTCATAAAAAATACTGCACTATTTAGAATAAGCCTTTAATTTCTTATGGCATTAGTTAATATCCATTCTTTGTAGAAAAACAATGGAAAATAAAATAAACATAAGGAAAATCTGAATTTCCCACTATCTAAAGACATATATTTATAATTGCCTGGTCATCAACTATATGTACTTATAAATCTTTCTATTCAAAATGCCTTTCAGAGAAACTGTAGCAATTTACATTTTTTCCTACCGTACGGTGAGTGCAGTTTTCTTTAACAGGTGCTATAAAAATCAGTATTGTGTTCAAACCATAGGTCAACTTGTCAGAAATAATTGGAGCAATATTCTCAAGCTTATACTTTTATAAACCATGCTGCATATATGTTCCATAGAATTTCCTTTAGACAAGATAATTTTTCTCAGAACCCATGATCCACCAGGCAGATTGTGTGAGACAACAAAAGCAATATTGCCCAAGAATGTGGTAGTGAAACAGGTAGCTGAAAAGATGATATTATATTATATTATATTATATTAAAATATGAAATATTAGCACACCATAAAAGCTCAGGTGAGCTTTAGTGCAGAATGAGATTTTTCTACAATTGAAGAGTACTCACTACATGACAGTCCCTCCTCTGGGCATCTGAATTGTAAGAAAAATTGCGTGTCTTTTCAAGGTCATATTAGAGCATATTGTCTAACAGACACACCCCAGGACTATCTAGTTATTAAGTGAATGTGCCTTTGTTTAATTTACTATTTATTGTGGATCAGAGCTCAGATTATGTGAAATGATTGGTACTTGGAATAGTAGAAATAAAAAAAATTCTAATAGAAATATAATCCCAGCTCTGTTATTGCGCTGCCCTCTCTTACATTAACCAGTTTTGTTTCTAAGCTATCGGTGCCCAACATACTCACTTTCCCAAATGTTTTACCACTAACGTCCTCAAGTGAACAAGCTGAACAAATCTTCCACATGTTGTTTACTCAATACTGTCAGAGTCATTTCAGTTCGACATTAGTAAATACAACAGTCAAAATGACCATGTGTTCTTTAATGCAACAGAAAAAAAACACAAGAACACAATATATATTGGGCTAGAAATTGACAATTATATTGAAGAATAAAGTAAGAAAATGGGATAAAGACTGCAGGAATGGATATGGTAATTTTAAATAGAGTGGATAGACAAGGTCTCACTTCTGAAATGAGTTTTGAACAAATATGTGAAGGAAGTGAGAGCATGAGACATGGAACTTCATAGAGGAAGAACATTTCGAGGAAGGAAATAGCGTGTTGAAAAGCCCTGCAGTGGGAGCACACAGGCATGATGGATGTAAGTGTGGAGACCAGAAATACACGGAACAGAGGGACAGTGGGGAGACTGCACAGTTTCACTATGAATGAGAGGGGAAAGCCCTCGTTGTTTCTGAGCATTGTCTGACATCATCTGCTTTCTTTTTAAAGGCTCATTCTGTTTGCTCTATTAAGAATAGATTGTCGGTTCATCTATGTTGTCATAAATGGTAAGATTTCCGTCTTTTTTATGGCCAAGGAATGTATTATGCTCAGTGAAATAAGTCAGGCAGAGAAGTCCAAATATTTCACTTATATGTGGAATCTGAACAAACAAATAAATATACAAACAAAACAGACACAGACTCATAGATACATAGAACAGACTGATGGCTGAAAGAGGGGAGGGGGGCTGGGTGGAAAAAGTGAGGGGATTAAGAAGCACAAATTGTTAGTTATAAAAACAGTCACAGGGATGTAAAGTACAGCACAAGGAATATAGTCAATAACATTGTAATCACTACGTGCGGTGTCAGGTGGGTACTAAACATATCCGGAGGATCGCTTTGTAAGATATATAAATATCTAACCATTCTGTTGTACACCTGAAACTAATATAATAGTGAATGTCAACTATAATTGAAAAATATATATATTTTAAAACAAGAATAAATTTTAGGGTCAAAACACAGGCTAATATTAGTGAAATAGTGCAGGTGAGAAAAGATTGGGGTCTGGGCCAGCACAGTAGTGATGGAGGAGGAGAAAGAATTCTTGTCTTAAACATATGTTGTCAAATGTGAGAAGTCACATGCCACACAAAAATTAGATTAATTAGTCTGTCCACCGGAAACAAAAGAGACTCAGGGAGTCAGGGTGTTTCGTCCATGTAATGGGGACTGGATGCACCCTGAGTACCTGGGAAGAGAAAGCCACTTCCTTCCCTTTGCCAAGAACTGTCTTCTGCAAGGACAGGGCTCTATGCGTCCTTCACTGAGGGATGTTTTCAAACATTTTCTTTTCTTTCTTTTTTTAATTAATTTTTTTAATTTAAAAAATTATTTTAATTGTTATTCAAGTAAAAGACAGTATTTATTTGTTGTTCAGTAAAAGAGAGTTTTCTGTCTTTTTACTCCCATCCCAGCCCAACCTGCAGCCTTCCTCACCTCCCTGGCATTTCCACCCCCAGAGTTTTTGTCCGTGTGTCCTTTATACTTGTTCCTGTAAACCCTTCCCCTTTTCCCCTGAAATTCCCTCCCCTCTCCCCTCTGGTCACTGTTGGCCTGTTGTTCTCAATTTCAGTGTCTTTGGTTATATTTTGCTTCTTTCTCTTGTTGATTAGGTTCCTGTTAAAGGTGAGATCATATGGTATTTGTCTTTCACGGCCTGGATTATTTCACTTAGCATGATGCTCTCCAGTTCCATCCATGCTGCTGCGAGGGTAGGAGCTCCTTCTTTCTTTCTGCTGCATAGAATTCCACTGTGTAAATTCACCATAGTTTTTTTTTTTTTTAATCCACTCATTTACTGATGGACACCTGGGTTGCTTCCAGCACTTGGCTATTGTAAATTGTGCTGCTATGAACATTGGGGTGCATTGGTTCTTTTGGATTGGTGTTTCAGGGTTCTTAGGGTGTAATCCTAGCAGTGGAAATGTGGGGTCAAAAGGTAGATTCATTTTCAGTTTTCTTAGAAATTCCATACTGCTTTCCATAGTGGTTGTACCAGTCTGCAATCCCACCAACAGTGCACTAGGGTCCCCTTTTTCTACACAACCTCTCCAACACTTGCTGTTTGTTGCTTTGTTTATGAAGGCCATTCTGACTAGTGTTGAAGTGGTATCTCATTCTGGTTTTAATTTGCATCTCTCTGATAGCTAGTGATACTGAGCATCTTTTCATGTGTCTCTGGATCCTCTGTATGTCCTCCTTGGAGAAGTGTCTGTTCAAATCCTTTGCCCATTTATTAATTGGGTTGTGTGTCTTCCTGGAGTAGACTCATGTGAGTTCTGTATATACTCTGGAAATCAAACCTTTCTCCGAATTATCATTGGCAAATATGTTTTCCCATACAGTTGGTTATTTTTTCATTTTAATATTTTCTTTAGCCATGCAGAAGCTTTTTTACTTTGATAAGATCCCATTTTCTTATTCTTTCCTTTATGTCCCTTGCTCTAGGGGACATATTGGTGAAAATATTGCTGCGTGGAATATCTGAGATTTCCCTGCCTATGTTCTCCCCTCCTTCAGTTGTCAGTCACTTTGCACTCAGCGGTGAGGCTTAAGCCCCATATAGTGGGGCAGAATTCCCCCTGGGTTTGGGGCTATTGTTTCACCTCAATAGCTGCTGTACGTGGAGGGGAGTGGTCTGCCTGAGCAGAATGGTGCTGCTGACTCAGTACCGGGATCCCAGTGGCTGCTCTCTGTTCTCCCCACCAAGCCTCTCCCCCCAGTCTCTGCTCAAGCTTCTCCAGTCCACTCTGCCCCACTTTGTCAGAGATTTACATCTGTGGCTGTCTCCATTAATTATTAATGTAGTCACTCTTCATTCAGTAGTCAGGCTTAAGCACCACAGAGCCAGGCAGAGTCTCTCTCGAGGGCACGGCTGTTCTTTCCCCTCAGGCTGCTGCCACTCAGAGGGGAGTGGTCTGCCTGAGCAGGATGGCTGCTGCCATTTGGGGGATGACTCAGCACTGGCTTCCCTGCAGCTACTCTTTCTGCTCTCTCTCCAAAGCTTCTGTCCCCAGCCTCTCCTTAGGCATTTCCAGCCCACCCTGCTACTGCCTTCGCTGGAACCCCGGGTGAGTGACAGCCCATGAAAATCTGTCCATTGTCCCTTTAAACAGCTCTTTGCATCTCTAGCTGTCCGTCTTGGTGGAGAGCAACCTGGCCATTGTTTTTTTGCCACTGTTTTTATCTATGTACTTTTTTGGGCTCTGGGACTGGGTATCCTGGCTTAGGGCTTAGACCTCATTCATCTCAGAGGGGTGTAACCTGCCACTTAATTATACCTCTGGTGATGCCACCTGTGGGCCCCCAGCCAGCCCTCTGGAGTCTCCACCACACTCCGAACCAGAGAGTTTGTGCTGAAGCTTATTCTTCTGTCTGTCTGAGGTCGTAAGGATTTTCTCTTGCTATTTTTCAGTTGTTCATTCTGGGTAATTTCTCCACAATTTAATTGTAATTCCATATTGGTCCTGGGAAGACGTTAGTGTAGCTTTCATTCACTCCTCCTCCATTTTGCCCGCTTTCTGAGTTTACTGATTTTGATTTTTGCTTTCCCTTCTTTTATTTCTTGAATCTTATTTATACAAGTCATTAGCATGATCCTGGACTGGAAACATATATTTTTCAGTTTATAGTCAGTCTTTTTGGGCAGTTCTTCATCTAGACTATAAGTAATAATTTCTCACTTTTTATTTTATCAATACTTAATGTACAAGAGTCTGAATCAGTTAGATTGGGCAGTTTACCTGATTTCATCATGGAATACCTCCCTGTTCTTTACTTTTCTCACTGCCTTATTTATATGTATTTTCTCTTTTTCCTGAAATTAGCTTTAAACCATTTATTTAGACAGCACAGTAGGTCCTGTGGTGCAGTCATTTATAATTTATGATTTTAACAATTGGATAGGACCATTAAGGCCTGCAAATCATCATGTAATCATTGAAAATTCTTCCAAAGCAGGAATTTGAACATTGGAAATGTGAGCTGTGTAGGAAGTGAGCCATTTAGCTAATGCATTGGCTTCTCTCTGCACATTTGATTTACTGGAAGATACTTGTCTGGTGTACCTAGGAAAATACTCCTTCTCTTTCACAGTGAGATGCTGTGCCCAGGAAAAAATTCACCTTATAGCGTTGAGTGGAAACAACAGACAAAACAATAGCATTTCAGAAAGCTATGGATATTGTTGAGAAAATAGAAATGCTGGTTCAGTAAAGTGGCAGGCACCCTAATTTAGTTGTGGATTTTATCTAAGCTAAATTTACATTCACCCTAGCCGAGTAGAGAAATGAGGGCAATTTTTAACCACTTTGCAGCAAGGGTCTTGAACATACGGTGCAAGACCATAGAGAGGTAAAACCTGAGAAAATTGAAAAATTACTAACCCTTGTTTTGAGGGTACTCACAGCAAACACCTTGAAGAAAATTCAGAATCGAAGAACATACACAAACATTTACATGAAGGTACCAGACAAAATGAAACCATGAGCAAAAATTGTTGTTAAGAGTTTTAAGGAAAAGTTAATAGGCAATATGACTGTTAAAGTTTACCCTCTCCAGCCAAAAAACAAACAAACAAACAAACAAATCTTCATAGAAGGGAATGTCTATAGGTCAAAAGAAACAGTCAATGAAGACAAGCCTATTTGTACTGGAAAAAATTCCTTCCTGCCCAACAGGCATTGAACCCGGACACCACCCCTGCTCAGCAGCCATCCCCATTCATCACCCTCCATTTCCTTTGCTGTCTCAGAGAAGTTCAGAGTCAGGTTACTACAGCAACAATGGAGTGTACGGTGGACATTATTTTAATGGCAGAAATAATTTTAACAGCTTTATAAATTACTTTCGTTCTACATTTATAGAAGCATTAAGGTTGTGAAGAGGTTGTCATATTTTCAGTTATCCTTTACTGTATTTAAAAGGGAAATTGCGCACTGTGTTTTTAGGTGTGAATTAGCAGGTTTCCGAATCTCTAAGGCTATTAACACTCAAGAATCGACTCTAAGCTGAAACACGAATTATAAGAGCCCCCTCCCACTTGCCAACCCTCAGCAGTACCTACAGGCTTATTTCTACACCTAACTGAATAATGCTCCCAACATCTGCTTTCCTGGGTATCAACAAATTCTGAAAAATCTAAAGATTTTTCAAAGGTAAAGTGCTGATTAGCCAATGGTCAAGCCAGGCTTCTTTGTAAGCACACCCATTGCCTCTCTTCCTCATCTGTGATGCCTCTTTGCTGTAAGGGGGGCTGTGACCGGTCAGAGAAGATACAAATCACAAACACGCACCTAAATAACTCCTCTCTCCATGCGCAAAGTGTAAAAGTTATATTTCAAAGCAGAAAAGGTAAAGTCGCTATTCAAAAGAGGCATGCTCTATACTAATTAAATATTAAAATAACTTCATATTTTATATGATGGCATTTCATGTTTAAAATCAACTGAGATCTTTTCTGAAGAATAAATACTTCTAAGACTGTGGATCTGAGAAAAATCATAAAGACTCTGTCAAACATATTTCAGTAAGCAGCAAATGAACCTCGCTTGCAACCATGAATCATTAATCTTTAATCACCAGCAAATTTCTCAATCAGCTCACTGGCATGGAAAGTCCAAGGTACTCAAAGGCTAGTGGTTCTTGATCTGGCATGCACGGTTGGCTTGTGTGTTTAATTACTGTTTATGCATTGGCAGGATCCAGGCGTTTGTATGTAATAAATAGGACACTGTCATCATGTCCAGATGGCTTTGACACAAGGCCCAGGGAGCATGTTTGGAGATTGTAGGACAGATTCACTGTCTGTTTGCACCACTTCAATCATAAAAACTGTAGTAATTATATGCATATCAGGAATTCTGCATTATGAAAATAAATATACTGTCATGTTGGATATTTTGAAAGACATTTAAATTAGACTTTATCATCAGAATATCTATCAAAGTGTTAAAGTAAAATTAATGTCTTTCTTTAATATGATGTTCTTTTATTTTCAAAGGAGATAGGGAGAGACTACCTCTCTAGGGTCTAATCATTATCCCTTATGATAAGCTTTTAAAATAAATGAAAATATGAACAGATATTTTCCAGTAACACCTCAAAACAGTCATTCACAGATTCAAAAGTCCTCATTAGTTATAGTAGCGCTCTTAGTAGGAAGCTTAGGAGTAATGAAATGATACACACTAACTCATGTTTTCTCACACTTTTGCATTATTTTAATGCCCACTACAATAATTTTAATGACAGTTTTCTGAAATAAAAGTGAGTTAGACAAAATATTTACCTATTAATAATTATTTCCTTATAGGATTTATTATTGTTTTTGGAAAATTCAGATTGAGGTTGATAAGTTCAACTTTTGATGAAATAGTAGAATATTTCTAACATATAGTTAATCCAAAATTACTCAGTATTACTCTAACTGGTCTGAATCATGAACTCTGTAGCCACTCTTATTAAAAAAAAAAAGAAAAGAAAAATATTTAAAAAAATGTTTAACTCCTCTTTAAATTACTGGGTTAAAAACTAAAGTTAGAATAAACTGAACAAAAAAAGGAGAACAGCCTCTCTTCAATTTTAAAACCTAGAACAACACCTGTATCCATGAGTTTTTAATTAAGCATTTACAGGTATATGTTGGGAAAAAACTAAACATCTATAAAAATATCGAAAGAATCTGTGTTTATATGATATATTATTCCCTCTGGAAAGTAATTAAAATGCCTGATAAAATGCTCAGGCAATTTTATGAGTCATCACTGATTTCAGAGTCAATTTGAAAAAACATACCCACTTAAATGACATTCATGGGAGAAGCCAAACCGGCCTCCCAAAGAGACTGTGATTTTTTACCGATGTACGTTTGTGGGGAGAAGAACACAGTTTAATAATGATTACCTAGATACTCTATATGACCTATAAAATTTCCTTACCAAGGGAGAAGCTTACGGTTTGGCTGGTTTGAAATACAATATTAGCAAGTGCTCCTAATTGTTGGAGAATTTGCATTAACACCTACCAGTATATCTAATAAGGACTAAAGAAAACCATGGATCAACTAAGAGAGAAGTAACATATTTCTTTCCATAAGAAATAACAAAAAGAAAAAGAAATGGCCACACAAACATGGCTGTTTGATTCATGACAAAAGCAACCCTAAAGCATGCTGGGTAAAGCATGGCCTTTCACTTTGAGATGCTGAATCAATTGTCTGCCCACATGAGAAACAATTCATCTTGACCCTTGCCCCACACCACACATAAAAATCAATTCTCCAGCACCAATAACTCCACTCTTGCACATGTACTCAACGTAAGGGCGTTAACACATTTATCAAAACTATGAACAAGAATGTTCATCGAGGCATTCTCTGTAACGGCCCCAAATGGTAAACAATGTCAAGTCTATAAACAGTAGGAAAAGGTCAAATTTAATATATTCATGTAATAATGATGACACTGCAATAAAAATAACTTGCAAAGGCAAATTATTCAAATTAAGTTCCCAAATATATTAAGGATAATTAGTCAATAAAGAGTACCTACTATATGATTTAATTATTTAAGTTTGAAAAAAACAAAACTAATATTCTCTTACGTTGGTAGTGGGCTGGTAGTGACTGGAAGAGAACACGAACATGATTTTGTGGGTGTTGGAAATGTTCCGAAAATTTTCCTAGATGCTGGTTATATATCAACATTTGCTTCGTGGGGTTTCATCAACTTTGTATGTGTTTGTGAGTGTGTGTAATATATATGCATGTATGTGTATGACTTCAATAAAGAGTTTACTATAAAATGAATACACATGTCTAATTACCCTTGCATATATGTCAGAGTTTAGCGAATCTTAAATGAATCCCCATAGTCCAGGCATCCATGTTGCCTGCTTTCCGAAACTTGATTCTGCGCAGCCTCGGGTCACACTTTCTTTTACACTTGTCCCCACTGGTTCTGTATTGTTGACCCCGTTTTGTGCAGTATGGTGTCTCTTATGCAACTTTAACTGCGACTTTGCTTCAGTTACAGGAACTGTCTGCCATTTCATAGCACAGACTAACTAAACCTCTTCTTCATTATTAGGCATAAGCGAGAATGTACTGTAAATTTATGGCTCAAATAGGACTATTTATGGTACTGTCAACACCAAACCAAAGGAATATTCTTCCTTTTACTGATAGCACAGCTCTTAACTCAGATGCAGCGAGAAAGTCCTTTTTAACCCAAATACACAAATTAGTTAATGTAGTCGGCAGGGTGGGGAGGAAGAGAGAACCATACCTTTTATTAAAGAATAAAATTCTGATTGAAGTAAACAAAGGAAACTGAAAATATTGCTAATTGCATTTTCTTAATATGCTTCTTTGGCTGGTGGGAGGTGAATTGCCAAACTAGAACATGTACCTAATCAATGAAGGAACAAGCCGAATTCCTAACTGTAATGTAAGCAATTCTTACACATGTGTTAATGTGTCAGTATTCACATTTAATTCTTCTCTGCTGGTATTTTTATATAAAATGGAACATGCTATAAACTTATAAACTCTGGAAACTTTATTTTAGAGCCAGCACTTACGCTGGCCTAGAATAACACTAATTTGTTCCTGGAGACACTTGGAACAAAATCTGCATGTCAGAAAATCTAAGTGATATTTTTAGTAATGGGCCATATTAGTTTTTACATTTTTGAAATTAATAAACTATATCCAGCTGGCACATTTCATGGAGATACATTGAGCACTCCTTACGAGTATTTGCTGAGTGAGGCAATGGAGGCCGGAAATAAATACAGGCTGGAAAGATTCCAACAGATCGGATATTTACACCCACATCTAGGGCTAGCTGGCAGAGCTTCTGTGAAGGTGCCAATCAAAGTTGGCAAATGCTTCTGTATCCACCTGGCTCTCTTTAATTACCTGTGAGCATGATGTCTTTGTTGAGTGAAGACTTAACTTGAGGAGCATCTTACTTATGTTAACGCAAAGCAGGTATACTTCTGTTTCCTGAGAAAGACAGTGAGAGTGGTTACGTATCTCCAGAGCTTCCTCTCCAACAACCCCATGAGATGCATTTCTGGCCTTGGAGGAAAAGGGGACAGTTTCTCATGAACTCCTGGGAGAAAGGAGGAAAGAGATAAAAAACTGCACCAGATCCCCCTGAAGTTCAAAGATTTTAGAACGTGTGTGAAACGATGCTGCCTATTCTCAGTTTGGACGGCACGACAACCCGTGGGAGAACTCCTTGCCATGGCCTGTGCACGTCACAAAACTGTTTAGCAGTATCTCTTGAAGCTGGGCATCCACACACCTCATGATTCAGCAATCCCATTTCTAGTCTATATTCAAAGAGAGATGGGTGCACATGCTCACCAAAAGACTTAAGCGAAAACTTCATAGCAAAACAATTCATAATATTACCAGATGGAAACCACCCAAAGGTCTCTCAGCAGCTTAACAGGTAAGTGAATGTAAGGTATTGATCCCTGGTTGGTGTAGCTCAGTGGATTGAGCGTGGGCCTGTAAACCAAGGGATAGTGGTTCGATTCCCAGTCAGGGCACATCCCTGGGTTGCAGGACAGTTCCCAGCAAGGGATGCACGAGAGGCAACCATACATTGGTGTTTCTCTCCCTCTCTCCTTCCCTTCCCCTCTAAAGATAAATGAATAGCATGTTTTTAAAAATTAAAAAAATAAGGTATTGACATGATGCGATAATGCCCAACAATTAGAATGATCAGTTATATACAAGATATGACTAAATCTCACAAACATAATATTGAAAGAATGAAGCTCAGCATGAAATAATGCATACTTTAATGAATCTTAGCATTTAAAGTTCCAAAAGGGTTATAAACTAATTTGTGTGGTTAGAAGCCAGCATGCAGCAACATGTGGGAAAGGTTAATGACTAGGAAGAGATACAGTGGGCCTATCTGGTACGCTAGTAATATTCTGTTTCTCAGCGTGGGTTTCAGTTTTCTGGAAAAATATAGTGGATTGGCCAAGACGTCTGTTTACTTCTGTGCATAAGATGAAAGACACATTTTTCATTTTTACAAATAACTTCATTTATTTGGATATTTTGAGTATGTCAGCTATCTTCCCCTATTTGCTTGTAGTGGGTAGAGGCCAGGGGTGCTGCTAAACATCTTCCAATGTATAAGGCAGCCCCACAGCAAAGAATTACTTGGCCAGAATGTCAATAGCACCAAGAAACTTCGCAAACCACTTTGGGCCTGTTCAGTCACTCATAGTACCTTCTCTGCACACTGCACAAAATTTTTTTGGGGGGTGGGATTTTTACATTTCTTGAAATAGAAAAACATAATGAGTGAAAATGTTGTGCATTTTCTTCCATCTTCAGTATTAAAGTGGTTGCACAAAAATTCACCAATTTTGATTAAGTTTTTTGAATGCACGCTGATATGACAGTTGTCACAATATCATCGAACAAAATTGTTTCAAATGACATTAAAGACAACTTAGCACTACTAGAGACACTGTATGAAAAAAACTGAATGGACTGTTTGGCCTGTCCAATGTTTAAAATGCATCAAGTTGTATACGTGACACATCAATTAAACATTTTCAATATAACAATTTGTGACTTTATTTCAAGCTGTTAGGTGTGTTATGTTTCCAGTTTTATACATTATATGTTTAGATCTAAATATGGCAGAAACAATATCATTTAAAGAGCAGCAACATCCAACTATAATATAAAATGTTTATCTATGTCATATTTTAAACACATACATTTGTTAAATATGTTTATAAATTCTTATAAAATGAGTATGCATGTGATGTGTAGAATACAGGTACTCATCTTTTATGACTAGTAATAAGAATGGCTTATGTGTGAGTAAACTTCTCAGCATACCATAACACTAAACATGGTTTACTTTTTTAATGAGATTCATGATTCACACTTAAATGTTTGAAAGCCATATGCGATCATGAAAAAAGAAATATGTTTGTAATCAGAGATTCACATGTACCATCTTTCCATCTGTGTTGTTCAACGTCCAAAAAATACAAGTTTTTTAACATTTCAAAGGATCATTAATCTATGAGCTGTTTCGTTGAAAAGACAAAAACAACAACCCTTAAACCTGACTCATCAAGGAAAAAATGGAACCAAAGAAATAAAATCAGAAATGAAAGAGGAGAGATTACAACTGACATGACAGACATACAAAGGATTGTAAGAAATTACTACAAAATCTAAATGCCAAGAAATTTGTAAACCTGGGTAAAATGGACAAAATTCTAGAAACAAATGATCTTCCAAAATTTAATCAAGAAGCTGAAAGCTTGAACAACCCATAACAGCTAGTGAAATTGAAACAGTATTCTGAAAACTCCCAGTGCACAAAAGCCCTGGTCAGGATAGTCTCACAGGAAATTTTACAAAACATTTAAGGAAGAGTTAACCTTTACCCTCCTTGGACTATTCGAAAAGTCTAAGAAGAAGAAAGACTCCAAAACTCTTTTCATGAAACTAGCATCATGCTAATCACAAAACCAGATAAACACACAACAAAGGAATAAAATTACAGGCCAATATCACTAATGAATATAGATATTAAAATCCTCAACAAAATATTGGCAAACCACATCCAGCAAGAAATTAAAAAGATCATACACCATGATCAAGTGGTATTCATCTCAGGGATGCAAGGATAGTACAATATTCACAAGTAAATAAATGTTATACATCACATAAACAAAAGGAAAGACACAAATCACAGGATCATGTCAATATGTGGAAAAAGCATTTGATAAGGTACAGCACCCATTTACGATTAAAACACTCAGCAAAGTAGGAATAGATGGAGCATAACTCAAAACAATAAAGGCCATACAGGACAAAACTACAGCCAACATCATACTCAATGGGCAAAAAGTAAAAGCTTTCGCACTAAGATCAGGAACAAGACAAGGATGTCCACTTTCACCACTCCTGTTCAACATAGTATTGGATGTCCTAGCCACAGTGATCAGACAAGGAGAGAAATAAAATGCATCCAGATTGGAAAGGAGAAAGCAAAACTGTCATTGTTTGCAGATGACATGATAGTGCACATAGAAAATGCTATAGACTCCACCAAAAAACTACTAGATCTAATAGGTAAATTTGGCAAAACAGTGAACTACAAAGTAAATATTCTGAAATCAAAGGCAATTTTGTACATCAACAAAAAATACAGAAACAGAAATCAGAGTGAAAATCTCATTTGCAATAGCAACAAGAAAAACAAAGTACCTAGGAATAAACCTAACCAAGGAGGTTAAAGAGCTATACTCAAAAAAATACACAACACGGAAGAAAGAAATTAAGGAAGTCATAAACAAATGGAAGCATATACCATGTTCATGGATTGGAATAATTAACATCATCAAAATGTCTATACTACCCAATGCAATTTATAGATTCAATACAATCCCTATTAAAATACCAATGACACATTTCATAGATATAGAACAAAAATTTCAAAAATTTATATGGAACCATAAATAACCCTGAATAGCTGTAGCTATTTTGAGAAAGAAGAGAAAAGTAGGAGGGATCACAATACCTGATATCAAATTATGTTACAAGGTCACAGTAATCAAAAGAGTCTGGTACTGGCATAAGAACAGACACCTAAATGAATGAAAGAGAATAGAGAGCCCAGAAATAAACCTATGTCTCAGTGGGCAATTGACACACGATACAGGGGGCATGAGCATGGAATGGAGTAGAAATGGCCTCTTCAACAAATGGTGTTGGGAGAACCAGACAGCTACATGCCAAACAATGAAAGTCAACCATCAACTTACACCATACACAAAATAAACTCAAAGTGGATAAAAGACTTAAATATAAGTCACAACACCATGAAAGTCCTAGAGGAGAATATAGGCAGGAAAATTTCACATACTCTATGCAGCAATATTTTCACTGATATGTCTGCTAAAGCAAGGGACATAAAAGAAATAATAAACAAACCAGACTTTATCAAATTAAAAAGCTTCTGCATGGCTAAAGGAAACATCAGTAAAATGAAAAGGGAAGCAACCATATGGGAAAAACATATGTTCCAGGGATACCTTGGACAAGGGTTTAATCTCCAAAATATATAAAGAACTCACATGACTCCACTCCATGAAGACAAAAACCCCAATTAAAAAGTGGGCAACAGACTTGAACACACACTTCTCCAAGAAGGACATACCGAGGGCTCAGAGACATATGAAAATATGCTCAGCATCACTAGCTATCAGAGAGATGCAAACTGAAACCACAATGAGGTACCACTTCACACTGGTCAGAATGGCCATCATAAACAAATAAACAAACAGCAAGTGTTGGAGAGGTTGTGGAGAAAAGGGGACCCTAGTGCACTGTTGGTGGGATTGCAGACTGGTGCAGCCACTGTGGAAAACAGTATGGAATTTCCTCAGAAAACTAAAAATGGAACTGCCTTTTGACCTGGCAATTCCACTGCTCGGATTATATCCTAAGAAGCCCGAAACACCAATCCAAAAGAACCTACGCACCCCAATGTTCATAGCAGCACAATGTACAATAGCCAAGTGTTGGAAGCAACCCAGGTGCCCATCAGTAAATGAAAGGAAGGAAGAAGAGATAAAGTTTGAAAGAAAAGAAGAAGGAATAAAACAAGGAAGAAGGAGAGAGAGGAAAAAGGAAATGAGAGATAAAAAATAATAAAAATTAAAAAATAAAAATTACTTAAAAAAAAATGCCTCTCGCTTGTTTCCAACTGGCCAAACCGGTTTCTCTGGTCTTGCTGCCTGCTGCAGCCTGAGGGGCTTTTCTCCCTTGCTGATCTGCACTCAGCCTTGCGGGCACTCTCTCCAAGGCGTGCCTGGTGCCTCTCAGTGTGGCCCTGGGTGCGGACTCCAGGCCTTCTGCAGAGCCCACTGTCCCTGGGTTGAGGGCATGCATGCTAGCCCTGGCTGCCTCTGGCTCCATGGGTTCGAGGGCACATCCTTCCCAATGCTATGGGGGCATGCAGGGCTTCCCGCACCACCTTGGGAGCCTTGCCTGGCTAGGTGGGGAGGAGGCCGGAGATTGTTGCAGGAGAATTCCCCAAACAGTGTCTCTGTTTTCACTTTTTCTTTTTGAGAAATTCCTCCTACTCAAGCCTGCTGCTCCTTACAGTGGCCTGGCCTCTGGCACAGCCCAATTCTCCAGCCAGACCAGGGACTGTGGAGGTCAGGGCCCGACAAGACGTGACTCTCAACTCTCCCCAACCAGAGTCCACAAACTCCGTGGGTGCTTACAGCCCCTGTGTGTTTGCCATGTATTAGTCCTTATTAGTCTAAGTCACTTCTCTGGGACTTCAAGCAGCCAGTTCTCTCCCAGTGATGCTCAAACCTTGTTTGGCTGGGGAGGGAGCAACTGACCCAGCTGTCTTCCAAGAAACCTGTGGCAGAAAGGGTGGGCGCTGGGCCTGGGACTGCAGCCTCCCTGGTCCCTGTGCTGGTCCCTGGGACCTTACGGTCCCTTACTCTCCTTACCCTCTGGTTTTTCAGTGTCCGCTACAATTTTTGGTCTCCTATTTTCATCTATGCTGGGGTACTGTTGGCTGTTTGCTCTGTTCCTCCATAGATCAGCTAGGTTTTTCTCCCTTGTGTAGGGGGAAGTGGAATCTGCTCCCTCCTACCTCACCTCCATCTTCCTCCTCATGCATTAGGTTATTGAAGGAAGAATAAAACTAAAAGCAGGGAGGCTGGCTGGATGCTGATTGAGGTAACTCAGGCAAGTCTAAGGGCAACTTGGACCAGCACCAGAGAAAACATGTGAAGGAGAAGGGATGGGTCCCCCCCAGTGTCCCTCAAATGGACAGCAGTGAGGTTGTGTGATGGTTGAATGTAGGATGAGAATGAACGAGAAAATAAAACACCACTCTCAGGTCCTGGACCTGAGTAACTATAAAAGTGAACATAGCAATTCCTGAGATGAAGACTCTGAGAGTGGCAACAGGTCAAAGAGGATAAATCAAATGCTAAATTTTGAATAATTATTCACCTTTATTATTTAAAGTATATTAAAATATATTCATTTAAAAATATTTTCCAACTGCCCCATTTCATTAAAAATTATGATCAATCTTTGCAAACACATCTGTAATGTCAAACGCATCTGTGATCAATTTTTCAAGCCATTTGCCACATTTTTAAGAGCAGATCACCTTTACTTTGAGTTGTGAAAAAGAGCACCTTTTCAATTTAGGATTTTGTCCCTGGGGATTTCATGACACATATAACTGTTATTATATGCAGGCCATTTAAAAAAAACTTATAAGTGTGAATATATGAACTTAAAATATAAACCACCTACTATCCTATAATAAATCCTAATACTGTTCTATAAATTTATCTTTAAAGAACCAAAGTAAGCCACCATGCATCTATTTGCAGTGGAGATATTGACAGTTTAGGGAGAAAGTATTCAAACTTGTTAAATTCTTTTGATTTTTTCTATAATTATAACTAGTAATATCATTCAGAATGAACATTGCTTTTAATTGAGGTCATTTTGAAGAGTGACTTGTTTGAAATAATTATTACACTATCTTTGAACATGAAAGGCATTGTAAGAATATACATAAAACAACATTATTTTTAGAGTGATCTTTTTTTAAATAATGGAGAAAACTTGAACAAGTAAAATATATTCAGAGAGAGTTTATTTCCCTCACCCAGATAAAAAAAATCTTCTATATTGTGTGATCTGTGCAAATTCATGTCACATTTACTGATTTTTCATTCCAATATTTAAACATTTTCCTACACTTTGGATTTTCAGGAAGAAACTGTATTTAAATTGTACAAAGCCATCAAAAAAGAAATGTAAAATTACCTGACCTATTCTCATTACCCTCATTTTCTTGACAAACTAACATCATCAAAAAGCCTTCAATACTATAATATTTAATACAAGTTTAAATATTAGGTATGCTCCACATTTAATAAAGATTATTAATCTGATAACTTTCAATTTCTGCCTATTTACATTTTGAGAAGTTGCTAAATAAAGTCTGTTACCAAATTTTACTTGTAGCCAGTATGTGGTAATAAATAAGCCCTTCTTCAAAAACTAAGAAGTAATTACTCTACCATTATTTTTAAAGAAACTCCTATCACTTTGGGGGAGTTAATGTTGAGATGGTCCACAGAAGAGTCTTTCCATGAAAGAGTACTCTGAGGTCATGACATTCTTTAACAAAACTGAATGCATTTATATATTTAAAGAAAGAATGAGCAAAACAGAGGGGTTGGGAAGCTATGAAAAACTTGAGAAAGGAGAGCAGAAGGAACATTGGGCCCTGGCTGGTGTAGCTCAGTGGATTGAGCACGGGCCTGTGAACCAAAGGATCACGGTTCGATTCCCAGCCAGGGCACAGGCCTGGGTTGCAGGCCAGTTCTCGGTAGGGGATGCACGAGAGGCAACCACAAATTGATATTTCTCTCCCTCTCTCCTTCCCTTCCCCTCTAAAGATAAAATAAATAAAATCTTAAAAAAAAAGAAGGAACATTGGAATACCCATCTGTCCAGTGCTCTGGGAACTTTACCTAAGGGGCTTCAGGCATTTCAGTTCCATTTGTAAAACCACTCCTCAATGTGGCCTAAAACCAAAAGGATGTCTTTCTTGAAACCCATTCATCTCAATTACATGTCACAGGTTTTCTATTTATGCTTTCTTATGGTAAGTGAATCAACTAACTTATTAAAGTATGTTGAAATAACTCAAAACAAAAAGGAAGATCCTCCCGAACCCAACAGTAGGTTTCCTCCCTGCTCAGAATAGGTCTAAAATTCTTTCAGAGCCTTCAAGGCCCTATGTGGTCTGCACACTCTCCTCCCAACCCCACGTACCACCCATCTCTGACCTCGTCTTCTAAGAATTTTTTCCCATTCTGTTCAGTCCTTAGCTGGCCAAAAACACCTCTGTCCCTCAGGTCCTTCACACTTGATGTTCCATAGATAGTGACATAACTCACCCTTTCAGCCCACTGTTCAGAGAAGCTTCCCTAACTGGTCTAACGGATGTCTTCTTCTCATTACTCTTTAACCCCTTAATTTCATTTTTTTCTTCAGAACCCTTAACACCACTTAACATACAACGTGTTTAGTTTTGCATTATTTTTTTTTTTCCCTCTCTCCTTTGATTGTTCAAATATCTAACTTCATTTCCTACCTTCAACTATTAGAAACTTTTTTTTCATTTTGAATATACAAGATCTGTCTGGAAAGAGTCCAGCCATTGTTAATATAATGAGAATGGCTTGTGCAGCATCAATGTAACCTGGCAGCCAAGGAGAGCAGGCTGGAATGTACATGCATGAACAAAGGCAACCTCACTGTACTAGTCAGTGGGGGTGGTAGATGCTGTTGAGGGAGCGTGTGTACTGTGTGGCCATTGCTTTCAAAATGACTGAGTAAGTAGAGCAATGAATCTGCATCAGATTTTGCATTAAGTTTGAACATTCCTCCAAGGAAACTATTCAAATGATTCAAAAGGCTGCAGCTATGGGCAACTGGTGATCAGCAGCCTCATCATGACAATGTGCCTGCTCACACATCAGGTCTCAGACTTAGTTTTTTGGTGGAACATCAAATCATCCAGGTGACTGAGGCCCCCTACAGCCCAGATTTGGCACCCTGCGACTTCTGGCTTTTCCCAAAACTAAAATCACCTTTGCAAAGGAAGAGATTTCAGACCATTGATGAGATTCAGGAAAACCTGATGAGGCAGCTGATGGTGATTGGGAGAACTGCGTGAGGTACCAAGGTGCCTCCTTTAAAGGGGACTGAGGTGTCAGTATCCTATGTACAATGTAATCTTGTATTTTCTTCAATAAATAGTTCATGGCTGGATACTTTCTGGAAATGCCTTATAATCTCAGATATTACGTTGTCATGTATGATTGGATATTCGTCTCTATTATTTTCTTCCCTGAGACAGTATCACACTGCCTTAATTTCTAGAGATTTTGCTTAAACCTTGACATCTATTATGTGAAGTAACACAACTTGTCTTCAAAATTTTCTTATCCTGGCTCTTTAAATGTTCATTTCTATTTAAGAATCAGCTTGTCAAGTTCCAGGAGAATAATATGTGGATATGTGTTGAGTCCCAGAAGTGGGGTCACTGGATCATACAGCAGTTCAATTTTTATTTTTTTGAGTTTTCCACAGTAACTGCACCAGTCTGCACTCCCATGAACAGTGCAGGAGGGTCCTCTTTTCTCCACATCCTTGCCAGCCTCTGTCCTTTGTTGATTTGCTGATGGTGGCCATTCTGGTAGGTGTGAGGTGATATCTCACCATGGTTTTAATTTGCATGTGTCTGATGATTAGTGATGTTGAGTATTTTTTCATATGTCTGTTGGCCAGTTGTATTTCCTCTTCAGAGAAGTGTCTATTTAGGCCCCTTGCCCACTTTTTAAATTGGATTATTTGTCTTTGTGGTATTGAGATGATTACATTCTTCATATAGTTTGGAAATTAACTCTTTATTGCATGTATCATTGGTGAATATGTTCTCTCATACAGTGGGTTCCCATTTCATTTTGTTGATGGTTTTTTTTTTTTTTGCTGTGCAGAAGCTTTTAGTTTGATGTTGTCCCACTTGTTTATTTTTTTCCTTTATTTCCCTTGCCCTAGGAAGTATATCAGCAAAAATATTGCTACATGAGATGTCTGAGATTTTACTGCCTATGTTTTTTTTTTGGTAGAATTTAATTGTTTTGTGAATAGGTAGATTTTTTTTTAAATTAATGAGCAATTGTTTTATGCACCTATTATGATTAATTTTACCTTCAAGCTATGAATGTAATAAATTGCTTTATACATTTTCTAATGTTGAACTAGCCTGGCATTAATAGAATAACCAACTTGGTGTTGCTGTTATGTGTCCAGACGTGGTTTGCCAACATTTTCTTTTAGATATGTCCATCTTTTACATAAGAGAGATTAGCCTGTTATAATTAATTTTCATATCATTATTTTCTGGTTTTGTCAGCAAGGTTAAACTCATGCTATAAAATATAGTTTTAGAAAGTTTCCATTGTTTTGTTGTTTTGGTCATTGTTGTTTTGCTTTAGCTATTCATTTTTTATTACCTTACACACATGTGAAACATAGAAATTATCTGGTACATTAAGCATGTGTTTAAACTGCTCCTCATGCTTTCTTTGGGGGCAACTTTCTAATGTAATTTTTGACTATTCATTCAATTTCTTTAATAATTATGTAGTCCAAACTTTGTAGCAGAAATCCTATAATCCAAAATAGTATGTGTTTTCCTGTTGGCACTGTTATATAGAATAAAATAAATATGTGCACCCTATTATGTAGTGAAATTTTAAAAACACCATTTCAAAACAAACCATGTACCTAAGAATTTTGCATAAGAAATTGTAGGCTTCTAGTTGAATTTCTATTCCTTCTTAAATCCTTTTTTTCTATATTTTCCAAAAATGTATCTATGTTATCTATGTTTTTAAAATTAGTGCCATCACATCGTTCATATATTTACTCGTAATTTGAAAATCTCTGCTGTGTCTCTTTGTGTAGACTTTGCTTCTAGTATGTTTTTATATATTCCTTTAGTCTCTTCAGTCTTGCCAAATGTTAACCATACTCATGTTGAAAACAAATTTGACTTTTTTTTATGATTTCCATTTCATCACAGTTTTTAAAGTAAGTTCTTCTCTTTATATTTATTATTTTTCTCACTCAATTTTATTGTATTTTACTGTTTTCAAGTTTCATATATTAGATGCTTACATTATAATTTGTTAGACCTTCTTCTTGAATGGAAATGTTTATTTTCCCCTTTTACTGCATACTATCAGCTTTTCTTGGAATAGTTTTTATTATCACCAGTGCTGAGTACTTCCTCAACTCTAGCAATGATTCTAGCTTTGCTACTAATTATTTAGAATTATTTTTATACATGTTTTAGCTTTATTTTTAAATTTCTAACTTAATTTTACTTTTGAAAGAAGATAGGTTCTATGTTTTCAACTTTTTGAAATTTTCTGCACTTTACTATACCTGTGGTTCAAAATCCCATTTAGTATTATGAACATATTACTCCAGGGAGAAATTAATTTCCTCATATTGAAAGTCAAGTTTTTATCATCAGAACTCTGAGCTTTTAGTTCCCTCATATGTTAAATGATGATAAAAATATCAACCTGGCGCAGACGAGAAGTGATACATACGAAGACCTATTAGAGCTCCCTGCCAAAAGTGAATGTTTAAAAATAGCAGCGAAATAACTGGACTCACTCTTGGATGCATATACACCGTGGGGCAAAATAGGTTTCCAGTTGTTTGTATGGAAAATCATGCAATAATTAATAAATAATGATATAAGAATAAGCTGTGTTTTCCATAATCACAACTATAAATCTGCTCTTGCCCCATCCTGTATACATGTCTTATGCACCTGATTGCATTAAAGATTTCTGAGAGGACTGGGTCCAGTGATTTTTTTTTTGTATCCAGTGCAGTGTCTTCTAATACAAATCATGCTACTTATGATTGGTTAATTGATTGATAAGGCGATTAACTCTAAGTCAATCTTTTGAAATTTTATATAATTTTTATTCAGATTCTGACTATTAATATTAAACATACAAGAAAATCACACAATGATGAATAATAGTTGGTCAGCAAAATAATGTTGAATTGATTCTGCACTATTTTCTCTAAGAAGATTTCCTGAAAAAGTGGTTAAAAGAATGTGAAGAAATGGTAAGGGTGAACCTCAGGACAAGAGGCCGGGGACACACACACACACATGTGCACACACATACACACACCAAGCCTTCAGTAAGGTCTATTCCACACATTTAGTCTTTTAGAAGGACGTGGTGGGGGTTAGAGCACATAATTTCCTACTGTCACCTAGTTAGACAGGCGACAGCAAATCATCACAGCAAACGTGCAATGATCAATGTTCCAGGCAGGTCCCCAGAAATAAAGAAAAAGAAACCTCGGAGGGATTTGGGGGGGGGATATCGGTAAGCATGGGACAAGGAAGAGTAGATGCAAATGGAAGGTCTGTGACATGTACAATTGATGCTTCCTTCCCAAATACACTACAAAGAATCACCCTTGAAGAAGAGGAGACTGACCCGTAGGTCACTCAGCAAGACACACTCACTGTTTCTCTAGGCAGGCTGACTGTCCCCCGACGGAGCGGATTAAATTGCACACGGACTAACTCCTCCCCAGTGATGCAAACCAAATTGTGTGCTTCTTTTCAGTCTCATTTGCAAGCCTCTCCACCTATCCATCAATCATTACTTGTCCCAGCAGTTCACTCCTCTTGCTTACTGAAGTTGTTTCACCCAGCTCTCAGCTTTCAGCTCCAGTATCTTGGGCGACTCCAGCGTCGATACCCATGTCCAGTCAAACACCTGACCCTGCAGTGTCTTGTGCTTAGTTGATTTCAATCTCCTCCCCCTCCGTGCCATCTTACTGCCTCAGTCTTGGCCACCTCTACCCCACCAAAAGTTCTGACTTGAGTATTTTCCCCTGATCATAACCTGGTTTCCTCCACACCCCTTATTTAAGTATTTTCACTGTACCTGCTCAATTAAATATTTTGACAAACAGCTGGTGCAGCTCTTTACCTCCATGATCCTTCATACCTACTTTTAGGAACTCTTTTCACTTTTAGTTTTCCTTTCTACATGTGTCTGAAGTCTGTCCATAACTCTACTCCTCCAAATTATCATAATCTCTTTCCTGGGGTGTTATAGAGGATACAACAGCCCTTGCGGTACTCACTGTGCTTCCCTTCCAACCTGCAGCCAAACCGATACTTTTATAAAGTTCACCTATTCCCTCATTCCTGCCCCATCTACCTTGAAAGTATTTACACTATTTTTTAAGAGATGGAGCTAAATCTCTAAATGCCAGAAAGGCATATGCAAACCTTTTCCCTGCCTACTTCTTCTGACCCACCAGGCTTCCTTCAGTTCTCAGAAAGCCCCAAGTCCCACATGCCTGCGGATCTGAGACCCTGCTGCGGCTCCTCCACGGAAACGGCCACCCAGCACCGCCTCCCCAGTTCACTCCTCCTGGCCTTTCAGAATAACTCCTGGTCTCTTATCACAAAGAGATCCATTTTAGGGACAATACTATGCATAAGAGATTTCTTTGACACATGGACAAAAGCTGGGGGCGGTGGAAATGGGAGGGAGGTGGGGAGGGCTGGGGCGGTGGGCTGGGATGGGAGTAGAAGACAGAAAACTGTACAAGAACAACAATTAAAATAAAAATAAATAAAAATAAATAAAAAAAGAAATTTCTTTGATACACAACCTTTTGTATATCAACCTTTACAACAATTAAGTGCCAACAATACAAATATATATATTCATATACAACAATAAAGTTTTTTTAAGACTGCAATTCCTTTCAAAATAACATAGAGAAAAAACTGATTATGTGACTATTAATTAATAATTCACAAATATTTGCTGAGCAGCTACTATGAACTTGGCACTTTCAAATACTATATAACAGAAGAATACATTTTATATAATTCCTGCCTTCACAGACAAAAGCAAAAGTATAAGATTATTTCTATTACAGAAGAATTTAAGGCACTTTAGATTAAGGATAAGCAATTTTATGGGCTCACAATAAAGCTAATTAATTTGCAACATGATAAAATGTTCAGGTTGCATATTAATATGAAAGATTGAACAGAATTAAATTTAAAATAATTTGTAAAACTCCATCAACTACTTAGTGATACAAACTCTTCATAGATATTTCTTGTCTTATCAGTAATTTACTTAGAGAAAACCTTCAGTTTATAACAATAGAAACAAAGAAAAATGCACAGAATGCTTCAGAGTGTGGTCTCAGTAGTTGAAATGAATGCAATTGGTTTTAATTCCATCAGAATATAATATTTAATGCTTTTTATCAAATACAAGGATCATTTGGCAATTCCCAGAAAACGCAAGTCACTGAATAATCTGCAGAGTATAGCTAATGGCAATAAAAATATCTTAAGACCAATAACAGTATTTCATTTCACGTACCTAATCTCTTAAATGTAAACAAGGAAAAAAGATAAATCAAGTAAAAACCACAGTGCTATTTTTTTTCTATTCTATACCATATACTGTATTTTTCGGGCCATAAGATGCACCTAGGTTTTAGAGGAGGAAAATAGGAAAAAAAAATTGAAGCAAAAAATGTGTTAAAATATTTAATAACATAATATTTCAGCAATGTAAATGTAAACAGAATTCAACAGCAGTATTAACAACCTTTATTCCTCCCAGATTTTGGCGGGGAGTAAAGTGCATCTTATAGTCCAACAAATACGGTATTTATTTAGGAGAGATCATTTTTGTGGGCCATAATTACCTTTAGACACAAGCACTTCTGCAAGTGAGATGGGAATCAAAATTGCTAACAGAATTTCATAGAATATGGTACAGAACAACACTCATGCAATTCTTGTATAATTCAGAGCACCACAAAAAGTTACCCTCCCATTGCTCAAAACAGGCTCACATTTCATTTAAGAAATGCAAAGATGATTTTCTGCAGTTTTATTAAATATAATTTAATTTAATATCAGTAGATATAGTAGAAAAAATCTATAGGTTTCTCCAATCACGGGGTCTCTTAATTCAATATTACAACTTACCTGTTACCTAAAAATGCACAGGGTCTTTCTTCAAGGGTTTCTCAGACTGACCTATTCCTTGCAATTTAGAGAGCACAATTAGTTTGTTACATTTACATATCATAGCATTACTCTAGATAGTCAGAGATAGTTATTAATAAGGAAGGAAGCAAAAGAAGTTGGACACTGTTGAGCCCAATGGGCGAGGGAGCATAGGCCTATTTGCTTAGCCGGAAGGCTGCAGCTTCACATACTCCAGGGGATCCCGGTGTCGTCCTGCCAAGAATTATCACCCCTTCCTTGCCCTCTCTGCTACCAAGTTGTTGAGGGGATCAGCAGGAGGTATACACGTAATCAGTAGAAGTCCAAGTGGTGCAGGGGGAGCTGTTTTACCATAGAGGTCTGTCAGTCTAACCTGGGAAGATACCGATTGGGTGGGGGATGGAATCCTCAGAAGCCCATGGAAGCTTGGGAAGTTGACTGGTTATTTTGAAAAAGCTCCTGGTCCTTCCCAAGGCCAAGATAATATATTCCCAGGGGACAAAAAAAAAAGCTCTCTCTTGGTGATGCATGCTCGCCCCCTGTGTGCATGCTCTCTCCACAACCATGTGTCCCTAGCAACCACGTGGCTGGACACTGCATGGCTGATGCTGCACAGATTCCAAGCACATGATCCAGGGGGAAGCCTGGAGACTGCAGCTCAGCAATGGACTATAGCCAGGAACACAAGTGAGGCTAGTCCGGTGGTGAGAAAGGCTGGACTCGCTGTGGACACTGGTCTTTGTTTTGGCCTCACCGAAGAAACAGTTGGGTTTTCTCCATGGTAGCATGGACGGAGATGGTATGTAGGGCCATTCTTCTACTTCCACCCAAAAGAGTCTTGCCACACCACAATCCCCCATGCAGGGGTCTATGAAATGTTTTTCTTGGAATCACATTAAAGAGTCCCCCTTCCATTGGCAACAGTGGGACATTTCTGGTTGACTCAAAATGTGAGGTATGGTAGAGCAATCCAGCTAAAACCAATGATAACACCCAGTATGCTGGTTAAATACCTAGGTGTTGATTGTCTAAAATAAGTGTAAATAACTAAGATAATAAGTGTAAGTAACTGAGATGCCTAAAAGAATTGATGGTACAAGATAACTTTACATTCTTCCCAAGTGGTTCCTCTCTCATTATCTCAAGCTGCACAAATTTACCTAAAATACAACTCATGTCTCCCCTCATCACAACACCGTCCTCTATATTCTGATGCATGATACTTCTTTTTTTAAATATATTTTATTGATTATGCTATTACAGTTGTCCCATTTCTCCCCCCTTATTCCCCTCCACCCTGCATACCCTCTTCCACCCACCTTCCCCCCCTTAAGTTCATGTCCATGTGTCATAAGTTCTTTAGCTTCTACTTTTCCCACACTATTCTTGCCCTCCCCCTGTCTATTTTCTACCCACCGTCTATGCTACTTATTCTCTGTACCTTTCTCCCCTCTCTCCTCCTCCCACTCCCCTGTTGCTAACCCTCCATGTGATATCCATTTCTGTGTTTCTGTTCCTCTTCTAGTGGTTTGCTTAGTTTGCTTTGGTTTTAGGTGTGGTTGTTAATACCTGGAGTTTGCTGTGTTTTTACTGTTCATATTTTTTATCTTCTTTTTCTTAGATAAGTCCCTTAAACATTTCATATAATAAGGACTTGCTGATGATGAACTCCTTTAACTTGACCTTATCTGAGAAGCACTTTATCTTCCCTTCCATTCTAAATGACAGCTTTTCTGGATAGAGTAATCTTGGATGTAGGTCCTTGCCTTTCATGACTTGGAATACTTCTTTCCAGCCCCTTCTTTCCTGTAAGGTCTCTTTTGAGAAATCAGCTGACAGTCTGATGAGATACTTCTTTTACCATTACTGTAATAATGATGGGTGATTAATTTTTTGGCTGATATCATTTATACTGTCATATGCTTATTTGATTTTCTTCTGCATACTAGCCTCTTCTTGGCAGTAGGTTTATAATATTGAGCAAAACAGACACAAATTCCTATCTTCATGTTGTTTATATTTTTGTGGAGAAGACTAATAATAAACAACATAATCAAGTAGAGTTACCTTATATTAAATGATGAGCGGTGTTACGAAAGAAAACAAAGTCTGAAAAAGTTGGAAGTGTTGGAAGGGGAACCATTATCTGCCCATTTTGATAAGATTACAGAAACCCCAAACGACAGACTGATACGTGAGCAAAGACCTGACAGAAGTGAGGAACAAGCTGTGCAGACTATTGAGTCCAAAGGTGTTGCAAGAGGCACCAACAATTGCATCCGTTTGGGGCGGGATCATATCTCTCCTCTTCAAAGAACTGCAAGAAGGTCCTGAGCTCATGCGACCTGAGCAGAGAAACCGAGGAAGACAGCACGGAAAGAGAGAAGGTCAGACAGCGGAAAGGCATGGGGACCAGGTGCGAACTTGAAGATTGAGATCAGAATGCAGTTCAACGCAATCGCACCAGGGGCTGCATTCCGAGGTGGCGTGAACAGGGAAATCAAAAGACAGAAAAGTCTTGGCTTACGGAATCTCAGATGGATTTTATTGGACTCATGATTCGCTGAGCACTTACTGAATTCATCATCCCAATGCTCAATTCGTATTTAATCATTGCGTTATATTCACTACTTGGCTAATACAGCTAAACTTTTAAGTGTATAATTATACATACATATAAGAAACATTCAAACCTGTTCTAACAGAGGAGGTCGAGCCCAGGGACCGCAAATGCTTGTCTGGATAAGCCAGAAAAGGGAAAGAAAAGACACACAAGGAGGATGGATGGAGCAGACATAGTCTTTTTATTAACTCTCATTACAGGGAGCATTGCACTGAAGGTGGCGGGTCAGCGAAGCAGGGCCACACCTTCCTGAGTCCAGGACTGGTTTTAAGGGGTCCCAGACAATGGGGGCATGAGTCTCTGTATATGACTCCAAACTACCTTCTCTCAGTGTGTATGTGTAAAGAGAAAAGGTCAAGAAGTGGTCACACAGGATAAGAAATCACTCCTTGCCCTGGCTGGTGTGGCTCAGTGGATTGAGCTCGGGCCTGTGAACCAAGGGATCGCGGTTCGATTCCCAGTCAGGGCACATGCCTGGGTTGCAGGCCAGTTCCCAGCAGGGGATGCACGGGAGGCAACCACACATTGATATTTCTCTTCCTCTCGCCCTCTCTGCTTCCCTTCCCCTCTAAAGATAAATAAAATCTTTTTTAAAAAAATCTTTAAAAAATCACTCCTGAAAGGCGATAAGGAGGGAATCGCAATCCATTTCCAAAGCAGTGCACACTCCTTCTGGCCCCGGGGGCCCTCCAGCCAGCCTTCCATTGGGGGAGTTGGAGGAACCAAGTCTAACTGCCCCCGCACGTGCGGAGAAATTTTATGAGCTTATTTGAACCAAACTGACGGTTGCCAGGACACAAAACCTCAATGGATCCAGCAAATGCTCTGAAAAGTGGCAGGTGTACATCTTATTTTATACACTATAATCAAAAGAATAGGCACAAGTGGATTACATTAAATCCACTGGTGAGAGATTAGGAAGGTGGGAGAAACCCAAGCTTGCAGGTTTTGTATGCGGCCCCTTTTCAGTCACATAATAATACTGAAGGGGGGAAAAATCTCACAGCCAAAATATACTTTTAGGCCACGTGGATTACCTTGAGGTAGTTATTTTTAAGAAGAGCATGTAACAGAGTGCATACAGGGGGACCCGAGACAGGGATTTGTAATGGAGCCCAGAACTCAGGGTGTCAGGAAATATTAAAAATAAAAATATGGATGTCCTCACCACCCCTGCCCTGTCCTGCAGGTCTGAACTGGGGGATGGGACACATGGAGCAGGGCCATTGAGAGCTGTTTTGCATAGCAACAGGTTTGCAGATAACCTCAGGCATGGTCATTTAACACATCCATAAGTTTTAATGGTTTCATGGGTATGTTAAATAGCTGTGGCCAGGCTTTGAGCCAGGGGGATGGGAGCGACTTCCACCCAGCATGTAACTGGGAGGCAACTTCCTGTGGTTACAGCGCCCGTGTGAGAGCTTGGAGATGACTGGCTCAACGCCATGGGGCCTTGTCTGCGCAGACTTAATACAGCAGCCAAGAAAGGCTGGAAAAATACGGGAATGCTGGCAGGTGTAGCTGATTGTGGGAGGAGTCAGAAATGGGGCTGCAGAGGAAGACTGGTGCTGGGATTTAAAACCCAGGTGCAGCAGCCATTCTGAATGGTGGGGACCATGCAGCTTTGGCAAGAGCCAGGACCATGAGGCTCTGGGGTGCCCCCTTTTGTCATGTGGCTTAGGAAGCAGGAGAGATCTTGCTGGGAAGGAAAAGGATGAAAGGACTCTTGCTGGTGGGCCACGAGAAGGTGCCACATGACTTTGGATTAACTGGAGATCGCAGTGGCGACAGAGCTGATGGTGCCGGGAACTGAGGGGCTGCCCGAGCCATGGACTTCTCCTTCTTTCCAGAGATACAGTGCCACAGACTGGGCAGAGGGAGGAGGAAGCACTGTGTGCGTTTGTGGGTATTCTAAAGGACTTTAGTACTTTAACAAAGACATTAAGTCATTATTCTAAGTCTGTATAACTTTTCAAATGAATAACTCCTATCCTTTTCACAATCTCTAGCATTAAGAGATACCTTTCCCTGGCAGTGGGCAAAGGGAACCTGGTACGGGGTGGGGGGGAGGGGACCTTCGGAGCACAAGGAGGGTTCCATTTGGTCATAGCATATTATTCACCCCCTCTGGGTCTGTTCTGTGACAATCAGACACAGGAGAAGTTCTGGAAATGAGTAAAAGTTACCCTTCCTTAAGAGACATTTACATTTATCAGGGAAAACTCCATTTGTAAAAGTGTCTCCCTCCCTGTACCTAGAATAAAAGGATGACTAAATCTCTAGAAATTCCGTGAAGGAAGAAGTCATAGACTTAAATCTGCGTAACAATCTCACCCTTGTTTACTATGCTTTTCTTGATAAACTCCTACAACTGATGCCCCTACCCCCCAGTACCTTCTTTGGTCTTTAGCTAGAGATGGAATTTAAGGTGTTGGCTTGGGCCATTCCAGGGAGTTACTCAGTTTTTCTAGGTGTCTCCCATGTATATGAGGGCATACATGTAATTAAACTCCTATTGGTTTTTCTTCTGCTAATTATGCATTTTATTAAGAGGAGGGGGGTGCTGTCCTAAGCCAAGCACCTAAACGTATAAAGTAAAAATTATTTTCATCCCCTGCAATATCAATCCATTTTTCCAGAAGTGGAAAGTGATATTAAAAAGGTTGTGTAAACTGCCCTAAATCACATAGTAAGAGGTAGAGCTGGAATTTGAAACCAGAACACCCACATCTTGTCAAACTTCCTCAACATCCTTCCCTAATCTCCTTTCACCATTGACGTTTGGGGCAAAAATTGACACTTCAGTGAACACCACAAAGAGAAACCTCCAAGTTATGTTTTTTGTTTGTTTGTTTTTAACCAGGGCATAATTATGGATATTTTTAAATTAATTATTTTACTTTTAACATTGACTTTTTTTTTACACCATGTATAAGTTTAATGTTTTGCTTCTGCAGGTTTCAGTAAAGGAGAAGCTAAGTTTTTATCAGATTCTTAAAATATTAACTGTAAGAATATTGCAGATGGAGAGGTATTCTGAAGCAATTAGCTGAGAAAAAGAAAAGAAAAGAAAAGAAAAGAAAACCATTAATGAAAACCTTGGGTCATTCAAGTCTAATTTGCTTCAAGGAAAAGTAGCAGATTGCCAGATAAATGACTTAGATAAAAATGGCAGGTCCAGAATCAAAGGTTTTGAGTCTTCTTTGTAGTTCCTGCCAATTTTTTTTTAAGATTAAGCTCTAATAATAGGTATTAATCTCTTTGGGCCTTGAACCTCTAGTACTCTTTAATTCCCCTCAAGTTTTTATTTTTTTGATTTATTTTTAATTTAAAATATGTGTTTATTGATGAGAGAGAGAGAAAGTAAGAGAGAGAAATCAATATGAGAAACATGCATTGGTTGACCTATTCGCCCCCCACTCGGGCACTGAACCAGTAACCTAGGTATGTGCCCTGACCAGGAATTTAACCTACAACGTTTTGGTATACGGCAACAACAGTCTAACCAACTGAGCCACACTGGCCAGGGCCTCCTCCAATTTTTAAAGCATGGACTGCTCACCTAGCACTGTGTCTAGCACTTAGTAAGCACTCCATATAAACACTGCTGAATAAATGAATGAAAGAAAAAAATGCATAACTAGGATCACAAAATCCCAAACTATACTCAGTTTCCATATGCAGAAGAGGTGTTACATTGAATCCTTGTTAACTTTTTTAAAGAAAAACGCAATTTCAAAATATTCAGAATTTCCTAACCTTAAAATTCTGCATTTATATGTGAATACTGCCTATAGAGCAGTTGAATAAAGATTTTGAAGTTGGTAGAGAAAAGGGACAGAGGTTATCCGGGAAGCCTGAAGAAGGTGGGTGACGAGTAGCAACAGCCACAGAACAGCAAGAATGGGTGGTATTGTCTGTATGCTTGTTACATGCTGAGCATTGCAGTAGTAAGTGATCTGATTTACCTCTGCATCACTTTGCCCTGCAAGGTGGGTATCATGTAGCAGCTACTAAAGTTGGGGTACAAGGTCAAACTTCCAGTGTTACTGTAATGGGGTGCAGAGTAGGGGTTCCCTGAAAGTAGCAGAGGGTATCTGCTACAACACTTGATTGGCGAAAGGGGAAAGTGGATGATACGGCATTTACGATACTTTGCATGACAAGGGCAAATGGATAGCCGTGCCTCTCCTGAAAGGAGAGGTCTGCTGCCCAGGTCCAAAGGTGCACACGACTTTAAGAGCACAGAGTGACTCGTGACATAGCCAGGAGAGGCGACTGTGCACCCCGGATGCCCCTGTGTCACTGGGGACGCTTGACCTGACTAGAGATGGCAGCCAAAAGAAGGTAAAAGATAAACATGGTAGATGCTAACATATCATAGAAGAGGTCGGTTATGAGGTCACATAAGAAGTTCCAGGCCAAGCACTGAAATGGGGGTGGGCTGAAAGTTGTATGGGGATGCAGACTGCCAAGAGTTCTACTATGTAAGGTGGAAACCATATGGTTTGGAGTCAGGGCATGCCATGACGTCCGGAGAAAGAAAGAGGAGGCCTGCTAGGAAGCTTGCCTGCAGAAGACCTTGCCAGAGATGCTGGAACTGTAGGGGCCTGCCTAAGCAAGCACGGGTTCACGGTAGATGCTCGGAGCTGAACTGTGACCACGAAGGTTGAGTTGCAGACTTCCGCTTCTCCGAAGGATGTACAGAGAAGTCACTGCCTTGGGACTGTGCTTCCCTGGACCCCACCGTGACCTAGTGTAACACAGCATATGTTTTTCTGACTCATTGCATGGAGGCGGAGGTCAGTGTGCCCCAGAATCTGAAGGAGAGCTACTGCAAGGGGACGGTGACGCTCAAGCCCACGGTATATATTGCAGAGAGGACAGAGATCTGTTCACAGAGAGAGCTGGACTCAGAACAGAGAAGGGTACGGGGAACTTCTGGGCATGGTTTGGGCTTGCAGCCTTTTGGGGAGCAAGGGAAGTGCCGGTTCTCCTGGTGGAGGAGGGTCCTGAGCAGGAGTGTTCTCAGCGCCCCCTCCCAAGGTTGGAGTCCTGTTAGTAAGAACCTGTTTCGGGATCTCATCAAAATAAAAAAACATCTGCATGGCTAAAGAAAACAGCATTAAGATGAAAAAAGAACCAACTGTGTGGGGAAACATATTTGTCAATGATACCTCAGACAAAGGTTTGATTTCCAAAATATATAAAGAACTCACATGACTCCATTCCAGGAAGACAAGCAACCCAATTGAAAAATGGGCAAAGGACCCGAACAGACACTTCTCCAAGGAGGACATACAGAGGGTGCAGAGACATATGAGAAGAATGCTCAGCATCACTAGCCATTAGAGAGATGCAAATTAAAACCACAATGAGATACCACTTCACACCTGTCAGAATGGCGATCAAATAAATCAACAAACAACAAGTGTCAGAGAGGTTGTGGACAAAAGGGAGCCCCAGTGCACTCTTGGTGGGAATGCAGACTGGTGCAGCCACTGTGGAAAACAGTATGGAGTTTCCTCAGAAACCTGAAAATGGAACTGCTTTTTGTCCTGGCAATTCCATTACTGGGATTATACCCTAAGAGACCTGAAACACCAATCCAAAAGAACCTATGCACCCCAATGTTCATAGCAGCACAATTTACAATAGCCAAGTGCTGGAAGCAACCCAGGTGCCCATCAGTAAATGAGTGGATCCAAAAACTGTAGTACATTTGCACAATGGAATTCTATGCAGCAGAAAGAAGGAGCTCCTACCCTTTGCAACAGCATGGATGGAACTGGAGAGCATCATGCTAAGTGAAATAAACCAGGCGGTAAAAGACATACCTTATAATCTCACCTATAAGTGGACCCTAATCAACAAAACAAGCAAGCAAAATATAACCAGAGACATTGAAATTAAGAACAAACTGACAATAACCAGAAGGGAGGTGGGAGGGGATAATGGGGGGAAAAGTAGGGCAAGGGTTTTCAGAAACATGTATAAAGGACACATGGACAAAACCAAAGAGGGGTAGGATCTAGGGTGGGAGGTGGAGATGGCTGGAGTGGGGGGCGTGGAGGGGGGAAATGTAGACAATTGTACTTGAACAACAATAAAAAATAATTAAATTTTAAAAAATAAAATAAAAAACCTGTTTCCTTCAACACTAATTGTTGAATCATGTGTCAAGGTGCCACCTAGCCAATCCTTGGTTTGCTGTGTTACATTACTACTATTCAGCTATCAGAACTGAGAAAGTGTCTGAAACCCTTTGTATCTATTTCTTTTCTGTACAAAAAAGTGATAATAATATTATCTAAAATGTAGGCTTGTTTTAAGGATTAAATAAACGTGTTACTAGATGTAAAATGCTTAGAATCCTGCTCATCACTAAGCAATTCCTTTACTAATATTAGCCATTTAAACTTTAATTTTTAAGATTTAATGAATTGAGCAAATTTAGCCTATCTCTTTTGTAAGCTTCTGGTTGTACCACAAATCCCAATCAGAAAACAATTCCATGTATCAGATTGAGAGTGGGTGTAAAGAAAATGCTTACATGGGGATCAGAACAGCTCAAATCAGAGCCCTTCAGATAATGTAGTCCTGTAGCATCAGCTTTATTCATTATCGGGAAAATATGAATAAAGCTGATGCTATAGGACCACATTATATCATATATTTCATATATAACATGTTTTTATTGTGTAATTATAACATATAACAATATAAAACATAAACTATATAGAAAAAATACATACTTTCTCTAAGTCTATGAAGCATGCTTCAGAGAAAGTAATCATGTTGCCCAGAAATCAACAGCTTGTTCAAAGCGATGCTACTAGTCATTCTAATTAAATAACACCAGTACGACACTAAGTAGGAAATAAACAGAGAAATGGGAAAAGTCCAGGAGAATAATGATGGCATTCATTCTGCTCTGAACTGACTGCCAGCAGCGAGGTCATTCTGAGAGGAGACAACATATGACCTGTATAAGGACAAACATAATACAAAAGTGAAAAGCTTGATTCTTCCCATTGAGAATAAATGAAAAGATCATGCTCCCATGCTCTCTCTTAAAATGTTAAATTTAAATTTTTGTAAGTATCTTTTCTCTTCTTCAACATGCTTTTTTTTTTTCTTAAATTACGTAGGCCTTTTGTCAGCTTTAAGATTCAAGAGAGTCTTTCTCAAGGACCTGGGGGCCATCTCTTTGAACTATAAACATCAAAGGAGAGAGTGCCCGGCTCTTCCAGCCTCTGGATGGGGAGCAGGACACTAACTTTGGTGGGCACCCAGCTGTAAGTTGCAAAACTAACTGTTGAAATTAAAATGTGGGAAGTTTGGCTACCACTCACAAATCAACAAAAAACAAGCGTTGGTGAGGATGTGGAGAAAAGGGAACTCTTGTGCACCATTGGTGGGAATGTAGATTGGTATACCCACTTTGGAAAAGAGTATGGAGATTCCTCAAAAAATTAAAAGTGGAACTGCCTATGATCCACCAATTCTACTTCTGGGTATTTATCTGAAAAAAATCAAATTTGAAAAGATATAAGCACCCCTATGTTTATTGTGGCATTATTTACAACATCCAAGATATGGAAACAACCTAAGTGTCCATCAATAGAAAATGGTACGAAGAAGATGTGGGACATATATACAAAAGAATACTACTTGACTGTAAAAAAAGAATGACATCTTACCCTTTGAGACAACATGGATAAACCTAGAGGGCATTATGCTAATTAAAATAAGTCAGACATAGAAACACAAATACCACATTATTTCACTTATTTGTGGAATCTAAAAAAACAAAATAAATAAACAAAAGGAAACAGACACATAGATTTAGAGAACAGACTAATGGCTGCCAGAGGGAAGGGATTGGGGAGCTGGGTGGAAATGGTAAAGAGATTAAGAAATACAATTGGTAGTTACAGAATAGTCAGAGACATGTAAAGTACAGCATAGGGAATATAGTCAATAATATTATAATAACTATGTATGGTACCAGGAGAGTACTAGGTGTATTGGGGGGATCACGTTGTAAGGTATAAAAATGTCCAACCATTATGTTTTAAAGCTGAAACTAATATAATATTGAATGCCATTGTAATTGAAAAAATACTGCAAAAAAAAAAGATGTGAGAAGTTTATTTTTCCTTTGGATAAACAGCTGACATGGTCACCCCAGCTACCAGGCAAATCTAGGATGAACTAGGCATGACAAAGTGTGCCATCAAGGCCTGACGCATGGACCAATTTTTGTTTATCTTGGGAACATGTATGGAATAGGTTGTATCCCTTTGGCTGTATTCAAGGGTGAGAATTCTGTCTCTGTAATCCCTTAGCAGATTATCTGTGATGTTCACTCTTTTCAGATTTAATGCTTACCTAACAATAAAACTGTTTTCTTTCTCTGCTACCTTTTGGAGACATATCTTGGGTTGAAAGAAGATTTTGTTTATAATTTTATTTTCCTAACAATACTAGTTAGTTGAAAAAATATCTATCCATTATCAGGATGGCATTAAGTCAGGTATGTAAATAATTCATCCGCAACCAATGTTTGGTACAGCAGGGAGACTGTCTATTTACCACTCAGGAATCATTTTCAGTTTGTTGATGATATATTTGGCCTTCATAAAATATGACCAGTAATAAGTGGTCTCACTCAGTGTTGACCATAATCTCACAGTGTTGACCACAATCTCTCTAGGGATTTATGTAGCAGCCACAATAATGGAATCTTCTATAGCATTCAACAACAAAACAAATATTGGAAAGAGGGCTTATTCACTTTTTTCAGAACCAGGAGGAAAATTTGTCTGTTTCATTAGCAGTGAGTTTATTGCAATAGATCACACTGAGACAAATGCAATGATATGAAATATGTAGGAGGCAAGGCTGAAATACAAATGACAAAACAGAGCATTTCTTTAAATACTATGAGTGATAAATCAGTGAGCACTTAAGTAATTTTAGAGGGAAATGCCAGAAAAATGTCAGATGAACATGCAACATTTTCTAGGACCTTTTACCACCCTGGGATTATGAGCTATGGGAATCAGGAACTACCATCTAATCCAAAATAGCTAGCTGAAATAATGTGATGTATTCCTCTTCAATTAGAGATTAAAACCAGGTTCTGCACAGGGTAGAATAATTTTCTAAGAAGGGGAAAATTATGGCACCACTCAGTGAAGCCTTGGGTATCAATCCTGACTTACTGGCACTGTTCCCTTAGGTTCCACAGGGACTTTAAGTTTTTGTACCTCCAGCAAATGCCACAGATCATAGATTTACCTAGTGAATCCCTGATCACTAGGTCTGACCAAATCAACTGGAGAAAGGGGAAGTTTCATACTTAGTAAATGAGCACTACATGTCTCAATAAGGATAGATGATTCCGTTTCATTTAATTCTCATAAAACAAAATGGGATGCTGTCATTTTCATTGCATTCGGAAGGCCACTAATCAGCTTTTCGTCTTAAAAGGACAAGTTCAGCATTGACACTGTGGCCAGCCACGTGATCAGGTTCTCACCAAGGACATGTGAGCACAGAGGGAGTATGTGATTTCTGCCTTACTTGCCTAAAGGAGGTTGCTTGACCTAGACACCTTCTTGTCTCTCTCCTAACCTTCAGCTGGAACGCAGAATCATCAGAGAGGCACTGGAGACCCAGAAGACTAAAACAGTGGTGATGAATGCACAGACCAGACTGAGAAAGATAACCTGGGTCTCAGTGATCTTGTGAAGTCAACATGCCCACCCACCTAGAGGTGCAGACATTTAGAGAAAAAGGAAGGAAACTTTCATCTTATTTAAGCCACTATATATTTTTTCCATTCTTTTTGTTATAGCCACTGAATCTTTATTTTTCCGATTTATACAGATGGTTTTCTTTCCTGGGCAATTGAGCCATGTAGCATTGGCTTTGAACTTGGGGAGTTCTAATGGAATGTAGTATGTACTTTACACTTAACACTCATCTTTCATTGACCAAATTGCCTGCAATTTCAGTATTTTGCCCATAATACACTGCTTCATCTATGTTTGTTGACTTATAATTAGAATGTGTGAAGTGACAGCAAACCTTGCAAAGGGAGGGAAGGATCACCACAAGTTGTTCAAATGATCTATATTATTTATAGCAAAAAATTACAAAAAAATTCAGCATTTCTCTGTGTGATTCTAAACATGTTAAAATTTGAATCCCATTGCTTTTGGTTTTAAACAATTACCTGGAATTCTTTCAAGAAATCTGCTTAGCAAGCAGCAATTTTATATACACACACACACATCTGCATATATTTTGCATATCTATATAATTACATATTATGAAGTTAGGAGAAATGTTTTGAAAGGTTCAGCCTTAAACCTTCAAGTAAGCAAATGTATACATACTGCATATATGAGAGAAGTAAAAATAAAGGGAATGTATAATTTTATTATATATTATAATGTGTGTTATATAATTTTTATGGTGGACATGGTCCACATAGGTACTCCTGAAAACCTACCTAGAAGCCATTTTTGTACTCTGACCTGGAGTTGAAAATTTTTACCACATACATGATATTCTCACACTTATCTAATGAATAACAGCTCCCAAGTCTTGCCCTTAAAATCATCCCTTTTAGCTATAATGCTATTTAGAGAATTTTCCTACTAATGCTGGCCTAGATGAGCAAGTCACACAATAACAAAATAAACAGTAATAAAGAATGAGACTAAAGAAAGATAAGTTTGCTGCGGATAGGGAAAGTAGGTAAAATACATGGGACCAACCGAAAAAAGCGGACCTAAGTGTCAAAATTTAAAAAGAGGCTGTGATTACTTAAAAAGTTCCTTAAATTGCCTAAAAAAAGCAATTGGCATACAAAAGGATTAAGAAGGGAGATAAGGGGATACTCAAGTTACATTTTGCCTACTTCCCAGTGTCCACTCCACAAGCTACCAAGACCTTTGCTCTCTACAAGCATCTCACAAGTTATGTAACTGACCTCAGCTGCCTGTGTTTCTTCTCCTGGAATAATCACTTGTTCAGAGGTGAGGGTAAACACAAGGGAGAGATTATAGCTAAAGAGGTTTTTGTCCAGGGAATCTAGGAAGGATCATTCTTTAGAGGGTTAGGAGTTCATCTCTGCCACACAGTGTGTCTCCCGGGCAGTTTCAGGCTGTAAGCATTCTCAGTTGCTCCGGTTTGTCTACTTCTTGCAAGTTATAAGAAATTGTTCTGTTCGAGACCATCTCAGATTTCTTGTTAGAGATGAGGTCTCATTTTCCACTTTTCCTGAATTAATCTAGAGCTGAGATGTGAAAAGAATAAATAAGGGCATGTTTGGAGAGGGTTACGAAGGTACAGAATTAAGAGAAATACTGTGGAGGACATTGGCCCTAAATCTTCAAGTAAGCAATGTGCACAGACTGCTTACACAAGAGAGGTTTCCATTTGTTAAATGTTTTAACTGATTTTTTTTTTGAGGGGGGGCAGGAGAGGGAGAGAGAGGGGGAGATTAGTTGTTCCACTTATTTTTGCACTGATTGGTTGGTTATTGCATGTGCCCTGACCATGGATGGAACCTGCAACCTTGGCATACTGAGATGACACTCTAATCCACTAAGTGATCTGTCCAGGGAAATTTTAATAAGAAGAGGAAGGCAAAGAGCTGGGAGGAGGAGGGAAGAGAAGTTCACATTTTTTGGACACTCACTTGATGTCATGTACTCTTCACATTGATTAATATTTGTCATCACTCTCTATTCTTTCTTTCTCTCTTAGGTACTTTCCTTCACTTGGATGACCTTGATGGCCTTGGGGAATGCTGGTCAGGTATATTACAGAATGTACCCCAATTGAGGTTTTTCTCTGATTGGACTGGAGCAAAGTGCCACACCATAGCAAAGAGGCATAGTATCGACGTGACTGTCACTGTCCATGTCAACCTTGATTGCTGGGCTCAGTTAGTATTTATAAGGTTTCTCAACTGCCCCTGTCCATACTGAATTCTTTTGTAGGAAGATACTACATGCAACCTGCCTTCATGAGTGGGAATGAACGCTCCCTTTCCTTGAGGACAGTGGGTCTACATAAATGACTTGAAATTAATCCATATGGGACAGTTGTCCACTATTCTTCATTGATTTATATATTCAATCATTTAATTACATCAATATGGATTTGTGGATATTTACTTGATGCTCTGAGTCATAATAAAAAAAATCCTTATTTCTTCCTTAAATGTCTCCATCTTTGGCCATAAGGAACTCTTTCAGTTGATTCTGTGTGGCTTGGACTTAACCTGACCCAGCGTGTTGTGGAACGTTTGGGGGTTTTATTATTTTTGTTTGATTTTGGTGTACATGTTTGTTTTGTTTTTCACAGTTCCTTACCTTCTGACCCTACACAACGCTCCAGGATCACCTGTGTATGTCCTGCCCCAGCTCTAAAATTAGCTATTTCTCCAAAGAATACTGGCTTCTTTTATTAGAGTGCAGTATTGGAACCAAGCTCTGGGTGCTGTGGGGACGACTCACCTTAGAAAATCTCGACTCTATTCATAGACACTGAGAGCTTCTGGCACCATTTACTATTTCAGGTTATTCTCTGCTTGCCCCTGAAATGTTGGTGTTTTATTTTTACCCGCAATCCCTGCACTTCTCATTCTATATTTCATTTAAGAGATTTCACCTCTTTTTGTGTCTTATTCTACCACCTGTTTTCTGTTGTCTCCCAAATCTAAACCCTAACCTTTTCCTCTAGCTAAAGACTCCAATCGAGTGATGAACACAGATGATTAAATTTCACGGTACCTCAAACCAGACATTCCCAAACCTGAATTCACCATTTTCTCCTCAGCAAATAGGTCACACTTCTCCTAAACGCCATTGACACCAATGCTGTCCACCCAGCCAACTTCCCAGTCACCCCAGTCATTCTGGACTTTTCTCTGTCCCTTATTCTGCCGCCTCCTCAATCACCAAGCCCACAAGGTTGGAGTCTGTCAGAGATTATCAGGCCAACTCCCCTTCCTGTTGCCTGACCCCTCTCAGTGCAAGGCCTAGTGGGGCATCTTCACCAGCTGTCATCCGCACATTGAGTCTCACTGTCCTCATTGCTGCCTTCTTAAAACCATCCTCTTCACCAGTGCCCGCCTGCCTCCTTCCTTCTGGCCGTCACCACACTGGGATCAGTGCCATGGGCCCTGCATAAATATTCTTTGGCTACTCCCTTCACATTCTTTCATCTCGTCAACCCCCCCCCCCCCACTTTGACAACTGTCCATCTCTTTAATGCGTCTATGCTTCTCTTTAAATTTCATTCATCAGTTTATTTTGGGCAAAAGGGAAGGGGTATAGCAATGGAGACATTCTGTAATTGTGTTAATAGTGTAAACAGTAAAAATAAAGTTAAAAACATCCTCTCACCCGAGGCCACAAGTTGCGGTAAATACTAATCAGACTCTATCATTCCTCTGAGTCCTGTATAGACCCTACATCATCAGACAGTTCGATGAGAGGCCTATGGGTTTTTCATTACATGCCTGACGCAGAACAAAAACACATAACGCATATGACACCCTGACCCCACCAGCACTCCACATTCTCATTAGCAGGTGCTGTTGCAGCAGAAGATTTCAGAACTCCTTGAGGCCTATGGGAACCACAGAAAAATGACTTCCGGATGTAAACACAAACATGAACAGGATCATGGTCATTATTAGGACAAACGAGTGATCACAGAATCGATACAATAGCACGTTAAGGAAAACCTCACCGCCAAAATGCGGTGCTGGGACCTACGCGGTTGTCCTCTACGGCTGCGCAGCAAGGCACAGACGTCAGGTGCTCATTTTTTTTTTTTTTTGAAACAACAGAGAATTTCTTAGTATGAGTAAAGAACTGAAATGTGTGATGATTTATGCGGGTGATGCATTTTTTGACACACACATAAAATAGTGCCTGTTCTACTCAATTCTATGGCAGTATGCTTTCTGGAGAGAAGGGAAAAGCCGAGTTCAGAGTTGCAGGCTGGTAAACGGAGGGCTGCCGGGTGCATTCGAACCTCCCTCTCCCACAGAAAGCCGGACAGGTAAGAACTGCTCCTCCCTGGACCACCAAACGGAGCTGCCACCAAGGCCTGCAGGCCCTCGAACCGCTTTCTCCAGCATCATCAGGACAACTCAGCATGATGGGTTGCCTACATCTACCCCTGGAGGACCACTCATTCATCCAACACGTGTATTCATCGGTCATCATTCGGCAGCCCTTTACGACAATTCTGTGCGAGGCACGAGAATAACAGAATTCCAATGCTGGCAGTCATCACGCTGTCACCCTGTTTAAAGGGGAACATTCACATGAGAAATCCAAGTGTGCTTTCCATTAGTAAGTGTGACTTATGCCTTAGCAAGTGTTTCAGTAACTGAAGTGTGTGTGTTGTACGTGGCTGCGCGTGTGCCCGTGTGCACACAGAAGTCTGCGGAATACAGAAATAATGCCGCGGACTCATTCCAATCCTCCACATTCTGATCCAGACCCACCACTGAGCTAACTATCAACTAGTGTATGACATTCATTTCTTGTTCTGTCCACCAATGTTGTGAGTGGTACAATTCAGGACATACAGTACTCATCCGTCCTTCGTGACTTTAGTTAGAAAAATAAGACTCTCTCCACCCTTCCCCTAAAACACACACATATACAAATAAGCAAGGAGGCTAATCACGTAGAATAAAGCAGTAGATCTCCAAAATAAGTGTTATACATAAAATAGAATTTTTTTACTAACTATTTTTGCATAGTGGGGAAATACCTAAATGGATTTTCAGTACATTTCAGGAGCTGGTTTGAGACTTAAAGAGCAGGCTCTGCGGTATTCATGAAATTCACCATGGGGTGCACAGGTGGCAACCCAAACTGATCACAATGACAAGAGTAGCCAAAAGAGACGCACAAGAGGCCTATGTGGATACCAACTGCCACAGACACGCCACATGGGTTACAGAATCCAGAGTGAGAACACACCGCCTCAGCCACGGGGCCCAAGTTCAAAGTCGCCAGGGCAGGTGCTTTGATGTGTAGGTGTTGGTTTGTAACTCAGCTGCCTCTTATACAGGGAACTCAACCAAACATTCTCCAAAGCAAAGAGCAATAGGAATTTTCCTGTAACTGTGGTTTGGGAATTTCAGCCCGCCATCGTGAGAGTCAGCCCAACGTAAGTGTCATGGATTCGGCTACAGAACTTGCTGTATGCTAATTTGGGTCTTTAAAAATGGCTATATTTTAGACTAAAAAGCCAAAGAATAAAGATTCTTAGACAAGAGAGAAGGGGTAACTGTTTTTGAGTGTGCATTCCTGAAGCCAGACCATCTGGTTCTATCAAGGCCATGACGCATTTGTGAGGCTTCACCCCGGTCCTCAGTTCCCCTCACCTCCCAAAATCTGGAATGTCAGTAAGAGGTTCTCTGAAGTTCACTTCTCAGGGAATCCTCCAGCTTAAAAAAGGGGGTATGGGCCCCTATACAGTATGACTTCTAAATGGAAAACTCAGCCAGCTTCTGTTTCATTGAAAGATCATGTTAGTCATTCCTTTTTGATGGAAAACCACATTGGCTCCATCCCTATAACACTTCATTAAAAAAAAAATCAAACAAATCAAAATTAAAAAACCTTTTCTTCCTCTACGGCAGGGCATTTCTTTCTGTACTTAGACTCTTTCTTAACCACGCAGAAGCTTACCCCTTTCTGCCTGTGCCTCACTGAGCAACTGCTCCATCAGTAGTGGAATTAGGTAAATTCCACTTCCTTTGCATATAAACGGGATATTCTACATTGTCTGGCCAAGGTGTTCCTAAGTGGGTATAATTTCCTGACCTTAAGATTGTGTGTCTGTATGTGTGAATTAGTTTTGGCTGCTCTGTATTTCAAATATCAAAAAGCCAGAAACTAACCACAGCCTTACAACAGTTCTCACTGAAAGGACCACACACAAAAAATGCTTTTCTGTAATCATTGTTTTATGACCTTACTTTGAGCATAAGGTATCTTTAAAATGGTTTGGCATAATATATGCCCTGATTTTACCAATATTTATTTTCAGATTAATTTTCAGCATCACAATGTGAATACTATAGAAGTTACAATTCATCATAAATATTAGCATTAAAATATAGAAATTTGTCTTAATGTTAACACGTAGACATAATGTATAATAAGGGAATGACAAAACTGTTATTTTTCCATGACTGACTTCAAAATTTGACTAAAAAGAGTTTTTATAGGGCAGTTTTATTATTTCTTCATAAAGTAGGAAAGTTTATAACTATCCTTTATGTCCAGGTAGTTTAGCTTCAGTATGTTGACAATTCGTTTCTGCTGAGCAGTTATATTTTAACAACTACACTTCCTTAATGTCATTATCATTCCTGTTTGAAAATAATAAGTCCAATCTTTCCTTGGCATGTATATTTTTTCTATTAAAAATTTCCATTTAAAAAGTGATTCATGCAACCTACTGAATTTAGGTTGGTTTTCTGTTGCTACTTGCAGGTTGCATGTAAACTGACTATCATATCATTATGAACTCAGAGAACAGGCTACCTTCTGAAGAGAGGTGGACATAGGGAGCAGAAAGAAGGGGTACATGAATAGCAATGTGCTCCACTGTAACTTATACGCCTTTTTAGGAATTCAGCAGGTACAAAAAAATGTTTAACGAATTGAAAACAAAATACAAAATCTTTAATCACATCAATTAAAATTAGCCCTGGCTGGTGTAGCTCAGTGGATTGAGCGTGGGCTTGTGAACCAAAGGACCGCGGTTCGATTCCCAGTCAGGGCACATGCCTGGGTTGCAGGCCAGTTCCCGGCAGGGGACACACGAGAGGCAACCACACATTGATATTTCTCTCCCGCTCTCCCTCTCTCCTTCCCTTCCCCACTAAAGATAAATAAATAAAATGTTTAAAAAATTTTACAGAAAAAAATCTTAATTTTTTTCAGAATCATAATAGAATTTTTCTATCATTTTTTTCATTTCTATCATTCTATCATTTTTTAAAACTTTTGTAAATAACAAGTTACCACAGTTCATGTTTACAGTTAACTTCTGATTATCCTTGGTAATGGAAAATTAATGTAAAACATAGAAACAGTAAGTGGAGAAAGTTCACATATCTACTTACATTCACCTTTTTATTTTCATGTTTGACTAAAAAAAAGGCTTTCAGCAATTTTGCTGAATTTAAAAAAAAATTTCTTCCAATTTTCAGCAACTTTCAGGCTATTTCTTCACTGAATAAACAAATTCAGTGATACCATTACAGTTTCCATGCTCTACACCACGAACCTAGTTAAAAATTGTGAAAGTCACAGAATCCGTGTTATTTTGATATTTATGAACAGTATTAGTTACCTTAGTAATACCTATTCTCTTATTTCTGTTAGCAAAGTGCTTATTTTCTTTTTAAGTATATTTTATTGATTACGCTATTATAGTTTCCCATTTTATTCTCCCCTTTATTCCCCTCCTCCTTGCACTCCCCCCACCTTAGTCCATGTCCATCGGTCAAACATATAAGTTCTTTGGCTTCTCCATTTCCTGTACTATTCTTACCCTCCCCCTGTCTATTTTGTACCTCCCATTTATGCTTCCTATTCCCTGTACCTTTTCCCCCATTCTCCCCCCTCCCCCTCCCCACTGATAACCCTCCATGTGACCTCCATTTCTGTGATTCTGTTCCTGTTCTATTTATTTGCTCAGTTTGTTTGTTTTTGTTTTTATTGTTTTGGTTAAGTTGTTGATAATTGTGAGCTTGATGTCATTTTACTGTAATTTTGATCAACTTCTTTTTCTTTGGTAAGTCCCTTTAACATTTCCTATAATAAAAACTTGGTGATGATGAACTCCTTTAACTTGACCTTATCTGGGAAGCACTTTATCTGCCTTTCCATTCTAAATGGCAGCTTTGCAGGATAGAGCAATCTTGGATGTAGGTCCTTGCCTTTCATGACTTGGAATACCTCTTTCCAGCCCCTTCTTGCCTGTAAGGTTTCTTTTGAGAAACCAGCTGATAGTCTTATGGGAACTCTTTTTTAGGTAACTGTCTCCTTGTCTCTTGCTGCTTTTAAGAGTCTCTCCTTATCTTTAATCTTGCCTAAAGTAATTATGACGTGCCTTGGTGTGTGCTTCCTTGGGTCCAACTTGTTTGGGACTCTCTGAGCTTCCTGGACTTCCTGGCAGTACCCTTCCTTTGCCAGATTGGGGAAGTTCTTCTTTATTATGTTTTCGAGAAAGTCTTCAATTTCTTGCTCTTCCATTTATCCTTTTCTGGCATCACTATGATTCGGATGTTGGACCATTTAAAGTTGTCTTGGAGGTTCCTAAGCCTCTCCTCATATTTTTGAATTCTTGTTTCTTCATTCTGTTCTGGTTGAATGTTTATTTCTTCCTTCTGCTCCAAATTGTTGCTTTGAGTCCTGGTTTCCTTCCCTTCACTGCTGGTTTCCTATACATTTTATTTTATTTCACTTTGTATAACATTTACTTTTCCCTCTGTTTTGTGACAATATGCTACAATTTCTGTGAGCATGCTGATTAGCACTGTTTTGAACTCAACATCTGATAGGTGGGCTACCTCTTCATCGCTTAGAAGTGTTTGGAGTTTTTTGGAGTTTTGATCTGTTCTTTCACTTTGGACATATTTCTTTGTCTCAGTACACTTGTTACTTTTAAGGGGCAGAGCCTTAGGTATTCACCAGGGCAAGGCAACCCATTTCCCTGTGTTGTGGCACTATAGGGGGAGGAGTCAGAGAAGGTATAACAGGGGGCAGCCAAGGAGGGGGGCAAATAGGGATTTGCAATGGGGTCCAGAACTCAGGGTGTCCCGGAAATATTAGAAAAATATATATATATAGGACGTCCTCACCCCCACAAGTCTGAGCTGGGGGATGGGACACATGGAGCAGGGCCACTGAGAGTTGTTTTGCATAGCAACAGCTTTGCAGATAACCTCTGTAACGGTCATTTAACACATCTACAACCTTTAACTGGTTGCACAGATATGTTAAACAGCTGTGGCCATGCTTTGAGCTGGGGGGATGGGCGTGACTTCCACCCATAATGTAACTGGGAAGCAATTCCTCCTGGTTACAGAGCCTGCATAAGAGCTTGGAGATGATTGGTTCCACACCACAGGGCCACACCTACTTGGAGTTATTACTATGGCAGCCCAGCAAAGCTGGAAAAAATACAGGAATGCTGGCAGCTGTGGCCAGTTGTGGGAGGAGTCGGAAATGGTGCGGCAGAGGAAGATTGGTGCTGAAATTTAAACCCTGGCACAGCAACCATGTGGTGTCTTTTTGAGATCACGCAGCTTGGGCAGAGAAGAACCACAAACTTCTATTTATTTTTCCAAGGTACGGTATCCCCGGACTGGGCAGAGGGGGAAGGAAAGACTGTGTGTTTGTGTAAAGGACTTTGGAATCTCAATGAAAACATTAAGTTATTACTCCTAAGTTTGTATAACTCTTTAAATAACTAATCCCTTTCCTTCTCACCAATCTCTGGCATTGAGAGACATCCTCCCCTGGTGGTGGGCAAGGCGAATCTAGTACAGGGTGGGGGGCACCCGGAGCACAAGGGTGGGTCCATTCCATAATAGTATGTCATTCACCACCACCGCCCCAGGTCTGTTCTGTAACAAGGGGACAATGCCGGTTGCTCTGCTCTTTGCCGGATTTCAGTCACTTCCCCCTCTACCCACAAGCAAATTGGGTCCTTCTGCTGCTGATTCCCGGGTGGGTGGATTTGTGTATGTTCTAGGCCCTTTTGGGTCTCCCCAACAAACTCTCCTGTGAGGCTGGGAGTTTCTCCTGCCAGCACAACCCCCACAGGTTTTTCCAGCCTGAGGTTTTGAGGCTTTCCTTCCCTGTGCTGTAACTCTGGATTGTACAGTCTCTCTCCCTCCCCAGTTGTTCCTTCCAGTTTCTCAGCCCCACGAATGTGGGGCTGCCTGGTCCACCAGCAACTGCCTCACCTGCCTGGTCCTCTCCACCCTGCTGCAAATCTCTTCCCCTCCTACCAGTCCGAACCAACGTTTCTTCTTCACCACTTGGTTGTCCAACTACTTCCACACAGTTCAATTTTCTGGCGGTTCTGTTTATCAGTGTTTGTAAATTTTTTGCTGTCCTTCTTTTGGTTGTTCAAGGAGGCAAGGTGTATCTAGTTACACCTCCATCTTGGCCGGAAGTAGAAAACTTTTATTTTCTAAAAGTGCTAGGTAACACATAGTCACCATTCTGGCTTCCCTTTTGTTTCCGTGTTTTATTGTATTTTGTTTCCGTTATCATTTAGTGCTCTCATACACTCTCCCCACTCAACAAGTAATCCATTGTCTACGTGCATGAGTCCTTTTTCCTTTTTGCACAGTCTCTCCCCACCAACCCCACACCACCTCAGCTGCCATCCTGCTCTCTATTTATGAATCTGTCTGCATTTTGCTTGTTATTTCAGCTTGTTCATATGTGTAATTAGATTACACATATGGGTGAAATCATATGATTTTTATCTTTTCTCTTACTGGCTTATTTCACTTAGCACAATGTTGTCCAGGTCCATCGATGCCGCCACAAAGAATAAAATCTTTTTTTATGCCCCAGTAGTATCCCATTGAGTGAATGGCCCATAGTTGATTTATCTACTCATCTCATGATGGGCACTTGAGCTGCTTCCATGTCTTGGCAATTATAAATAACACTATAATGAACATCAGGGTGCTTGTGTTCTTTTGAATTAGTGTTTTAGGTTCCTTAAGGCATATTTCCAGAAGCTGGGTTGCTGGATAAAAAGGCAGATCCATTTTTACTTTTTTGAGGTATCTCCATAGTGCATGCCACAGTTCCTGCCCCAGTCTGCATTCCCACCAACAGTGCAAAAGGCTTCCCCTTTCTCCACATCCTTGACAGAACTTGCTGTTTGTTGATTTATTGATGATAGCCATTCTGACAGGTGATACTCATTGTGGTTTTATTTGCATTTGTCTGATGACTAGTGACTCTAAGCACATTTTCATATGTCGTTGGCCAGCTGTATGTCCTCTTTGGAGAAGTGTTTATTCAGGTCCTTTTTCCATTTTTTAATTGGGTTGTTTGTATTTTTTCATGTTGAGTTTTGTAAGTTCTTTATAGATTTTGGATATATATCAGTTGTATCAGTGAATATTTTTTCCCATTCTGTGGGTTGTCTTTTTATTTTTTGATGTTTTCCTTTGCTTTGCAAAAACTTTTTAGTTCAATGTAGTCCCATGTACGTATTTTTTTCTTTTGTTTCCCTTGCCTGGGAAGATACATCCAATAAAATATTGCTATGAGACATGTCTGATATTTTTCTGCCTCTGTTTTCTTCTACAGTTTTTGTGGTTTTGGGTCTAACATTTAAGTCCTTAATCCATTTTTAATTTGTTGTTGTGTGGTGTAAGAAGGTGTTCTAGTTTAATTTTTCTGTATGTATCTGTCCAATTTTCCCAACATTATTTATTGAATAAACTATCTTTAGCCTACTATATGGGCTTACTTCCAATGTTGAGTATTAATTGACTATAAAGGTGTGAGTTTACTTATGGGCTCTCTATTCTGTTCCCTTGATCACATCAATAGATACAGATAAAGTGTTTGATAAAACACAGTACCCATTTATGATTAAAAAAATCTCCCAGTAAAGTGGGAATAGAGGGAACACACCTAAACATAATAAAGGTCATATATGACACACCCACTGGCAGCATCACACTCAACGGGCAGAAACTACAATCATTCCCCTTAAGTTTGAGAATAAGACAGGGATGTCCTCTTTCACCTCTCTTATTCAACAGAGTATGAGACGTCAGCCACAGCAGTCAGACAAGAAGAAGAAAGAAGACATCCAAATCGGAAAGGAATAAGTAAAACTGTCATTACTTGCACATGACATGATACTGTACAAAGGGAACCCCAAAATTTCCACCAAGAAACTAGTAGAACTGATAAATGAATACAGCAAAGTAGCAGGATAAAAATAAATAATCAGAAATCAGTTGCATTTTTATGCCAATAATGAGCTAACAGAAAGGGAAATTAAGAAAATAATCCCATTCACATGCTACAAAAAGAATATAATACCTAGGAATAAATCTAAGCAAGGATATAAAAGACCTGTACTTGGAAAATTGTAAGACACTGAAGAAGGAAATTGAAGTAGATGCAAATAAATGAACTCACCTTAACAGGAACCTAATCAACAGAACAAACAAACAAGCATAATATAACCAAAGACACTGAAATTGAGAACAAGAGAGGAGAGGGGTAGGAATTTCAAGGGAAAAGGGGAAGGGTTTAGAGCAACAAGTATAAAAGATACATAGACAAAAGCTAGGGGGGGGTGGAAGTGGGAGGGAGCTGGGGAGGGCTGGGGCGGTGGGATGGGAAGGGAGTAGAACACAGAAAACTGTACAAGAACAACAATTAAAATTAAAAAAATAAAATAAATGGAAGCACATACAGTGTTCATGGATAGGAAGAATTAACTTCATTAAAATGTCCATACTATTCAAAGCAATCTATCATTTCAACACAATTCCTATCAAAAATCCAACCGATATATTTCATAGGTCTGGAACAAACATTTCAAAAATTTATATGGAACCACAAAAGGCCACACAGTGATCCTGAGAAAGAACAAAGTTGGAGAAATCATGCTACCTAATATGAAACTATACTATAAAGCCATAGTAATAAAAACAGCATGGCACCGGCCTTACCTTTTTTGTCCTCTACCTCTCCCTGACTGGAAGGCAGATGTAATGCCTGGAGAGGGGCAGTCATATTGGCACAAAGATAAAGAATGCTGCAGTCTAAGCAAAGATGAAAAAACATATGAGAGATGTTGGGTCCATGATGACTTCTTTAGAAAATGCCCAGCCCTGGAAAATTGGAATATTGATGCTGGACAGTGTTAGGGGGAATTGGCAGCAAACCTGTAAATCAGTTTTTGCAGTTCTTAACTAAATTCAGATTCAAAAATAACTTCTTCTTGATAGAGATTCTAAAAGTTTGTAGCTTTTCTTAGGTACTATCTCTTTTAACTTGGAACACACATTAAGACCCTTAAATGTTAATTTTGGTTACTGAATATACAAGCAAAGACATGTTTAAAAAATCTTTAACATTTGAAATCTTATACTTTCCTGTTAAAACTGCAAAGTATAATGTTTAGAGATATATCAGATTACTCCAGTTGTAAACTTCAGCAAGCTAAGCTAATTTCTGGTTAGAAAGCTTTAGTCTGGGTACATTTAATAATCCCGTTTTTAGTCTAATTGGATCATGTCAAGCAGTTGAAATAAAAATTACTTTTTCTGAGATATGTGTGAAGCTATTTTCACTGCCTGTTCTTACTCCCTTCCGAGAAAGGCATTATAGGCCTTGTTCCCGCCAGCTCTGGTGCTCTTTCAATGATCTCATGGGTCAGGGCGTTGTTGGGTTTTGAATGGATACCCCTGCTCCTAGAAATGGCTGCCGTTTTTCACCGTATTTTCTCTTATCCACAGATAATTAGTTCTGCCTGACAAAGCACATCACAAGGGACAACACAGCTTTCATAAGCATCTCGGCAGCATCTTCCTTATGGCTAATTCTTCCTGAACTTCTTTAAAACTGCTTCATTAGAATTATTATTCTTCATCGCTTGTCCATACTAGAAACGTAGTCAGTATCAGCAGCATATGTAGCAGCATTCAAAATTCATAATATTAATTTTGGGCATTAAAAATAACAAACTTATTCCGCTGACCCTCAGCATCCACACTCATACACCACCATTGGACCCCTGAATAGATTATTATTATTCTTAAATTATTGAATATATTATCTCCTCCCACTTTTTATATAAACTAAGTTAAGATGAAAGATAATTAGTAGTCTTTCTTCTTCACAGTAATAATATTTCTACAAATCATGAACAAAAGCTATGAGTAGCAATAAAATACACTTTTTAATTCCAACATACTATCAGAAATGCAACATGTTTTTAGCAAAATTGTCTCAAGAATGAGAAAAATAACACCACCTATCTATTAAGTATATACATTGTTATGAACTATAAGCCAGTTAAAATATGTTAACATGTAAAAATGTGCTTTATAATAAAAACATACAGTAATAACATTTTTAAATGTTTGTTAGTCATATTTGAGAAAGAAAATGATTGATACACCCATGATCTCTAACTTAAACCTCCTCACAGCTCCTTGCCGCTCTCTGATCTTTAACTCAGGTGCCTAATCATCAGTCCCTGTTACCTCTCCAGGTGCTTCCTCTGGAAAACTCATCCATTCAAAGAGCTTCAGCTCTCAAAATCTATGCTGATTGCTCTCAAGAATCTGAAGAGACAACAGAAAAATTTAGGTTATGAAAAGCACATTTTTCTTATTAGCCACTGAGAATTCCACTTGTATGCCTTGCTGCTAGCTCAGTATGTCCGCAAACTAACTTGACAACTTTTTCCAACGCGAGTTCCAATGCAGCTGTGATCAGAGAGCATAGCAACTTTCTTTCTGTATCTTGGTCTTCCCACTACCAAGTGCCGCACAGAGAGAGCTGCACATCACATACTGCTCACTTCCATGAGTGAAGAAACACAGGGACAAGCAAAAAAATAAAATAAAATAAAAGAATAAATAGATGATGATCCGCATGCCATAGAAAAATTTTGTTCCCTGGCTTTTCAGGGGGGGTGCAAATTAGTATCATCTATAAAAACAATCAAACTCTGGGTAACTATGACCAGAGATAAAACTCTCAAATGCTGTTGAGTTGCTCTTTGGGACAGGCATCTGCCATGGTTGAAATGGTAACAAGAGGCCTCTCATTTGATAGTCACATGGATGTGGACACTTCTAGTAACGCTTTTAAGCCGGACATACTGGCAGGTGAGAATGCAGTTGTATTCAAAAGGAGGGCTGTTTTCTGTCTTGGCTGCTTATTGAAATAATCGTCCTTAAAAATTTTCAGGCCCTTGTTGCTCTTTTGTTGTTGTTGTTGTTGTTGTTCCTTTTGGCAGAATTCTGGGTCTTCATAGAATGCATAGCCAAATTACCCAGTGCTTTTATCAAAGAAAAAGAAAAGTGCACCTATCTACTGGTCCCTAGCTTTCCTCGCACCCTGTGGGGAAGTGGCCTGCCTCTCCAGCTGAATGAAACAGACACATCGTGCCCTGACTTTTCGCAGAGAATATCATTTCCACTGCTTGACTGCCTGCTATCTAAAGCGTATGGATATCACTCAGCAGTACCCTCTATCAGCACTTCAGGCACTTGTCAAAGAATCCAGCCATGATTTGACTATGATGCCATACTTGGCAAAACCTGCTTGAAAGCCTGGTACTGATGAATGTGTAGGGCACACACACACGGACTGCCCATCACTCCAGGTTCTCAAAAGCCTAACCTTACGTGGTTCTAGCACAGAAAGGAAAGAATGATGCTGAAATGTGTCCACTGGTTTGAGCTTTCATGTTCAGTCCTTAATTTTTATGGAAAGACAGTATGAAATATTTATTAAAAACATGCTGTAGTCACTACAAAAGAATCATTGCAAGGACATAAGAAATCAACTGTTTTAAGATCTCAGCAGTAGAATAAAGTTAATCATTCTTGGTGAACTTAAGAAAACTAACTCATGCCAGGTGCCTGTTACACCCATTTTTCTGCAACATCTAAGGAAATGTTTTCTTATTAAAAATTCTTAAAATGCATTTTTAAGAAGAATGATATAAGATTAATGAACGAAGATATAGTTCACATTCTACTCTGACTTTAGAATACTGAGAATCTTTCAATATGATATATGTTGATTCCATTTTAGTTACAATTGAGACTTAAATTTAAAAAAATCCAATTGTGAGTTTTTGAATGTCTATTTATTTATTTATTTATTTATTTTCTGTCATCATTCACTCACCCTATCCTCCACCTCCACTCTCTCCTTGCCCCACAATTACCACACTGCTGTCCATGTCCGTGATTTCTGTGCTTTTCCCTTTTTTGCTTGATCCCTCCAGCTTCCTCAGTCCTCCCCGGAACTGTCAGCCTGCTCTCTATCTATGAACCTGTCTCCATAATGCTTTCTAGTTCAGTTTGTTCATTAGATTCCACATATGAGTGAGATCACATGGTATTTGTCTTTCTCTGGCTGGTTTATTTCACTTAGCATAATATTCTCCAGGTCTGTCCATTATGATCCATATTGTGGATGTTTCTTAGAGAATGAACTGAAATGCACATTTAAGTACATTTCCAGAGACATGTTAATGAAGTTTCAGCTATGAGATTATCTCATCAGATATTATGTATTACACATCCCCGAAGTGGCTTGAATAGTTTGAAAAGAAAGCCTATATATTGATGGATAATTTGTAAATATTTTAGGCTATGAAAGTAGCATTTCTCGAAAAGCACATATTTTTAAATAATAACAAATGAGTATCTTCATAACCAATCTTTAAACATTACACAGCTTACAGGATATGAATGAGGAAATTGAATATTTTTTATGCTTATCTACCTGAGTGATAATACTTGTCAGTTTATTGGCATAGCCTCTGGATTTCTTGTCATTGGCTATTAGAAAAAATTCATTATAAATTACAAGCAAATCATGTTTTAATGTATGATGTTAAAGTTAAAATGTGTGATTTTTCAAGATTCTAATACAAGTCCTTCTCCTGAGTGGAAGAGATTCTAGCTTTATCGGGACTCTACTCAGTTCTACAAACATTCCGTGCAGCCACAGGGGCTTCATCTATTCCCACCAGGTTTAGCAAATTAGCAGAGGCACTGCTTTCTGGCAAAATTTTATCTACAAAATTCCCCCTTCCCTTGATTTCCAAAATATATAAAGAATTTACACAACTCCACTCTAAGAAGACAAGCAACCTAATTAAAAAATGGGCAAAAGACTTGAACAGACACTTCTCCAAAGAGGACATACAGAGGATCCAGAGACACATGAAAAGATGCTCAATGTTGCTAGGTATCAGAGAGATAGAAATTAAAACCACAATGAGATACCACCTCACACCAGTCAGAATGGTCATCATAAACAAAGCAACAGAAGTTTTGGAGAAGATGCAGAGAAAAGCGAACCCTAATGCACTGTTGGTGGGAATGCAGACTGGTGCAGCCAGTGTGGAAAACAACATGGAAATTCCTCAGAAAACTAAAAATGGATCTACCTATTGACCCAGCAATCCCACTGCTAGGATTATACCCTAAGAACCCTGAAATACCAATCCAAAAGAACCTATGCACCCCAATGTTCATAGCAGCACAACTTACAATAGCCAAGTGCTAGAACAACCTAAGTGCCCATCAGTAAATGAGTGGATCAAGAAACTTTGGTACATTTACATAATGGAATTCTATGCAGCAAAAAGAAAGAAGGAGCTCCTACCTTTGCAACAGCATGGATGGAACTGGAGAGCATCATGCTAAGTGAAATAAGCCAGGTTGTGAGAGACAAATATCATATGATCTCACCAGTTAAAGATAAAGATAACTGGAACCTAATCAACAAAAGGAAAAAGCAAACAAAATATAACCATAGTCATTGAAAATAAGAACAGTCTAACAATAGCCAGAGGGGAGGGGGCAGGGGACAGTGGGGAGAAGGGTTTTCAGGAACTACTATGAAGGACAAATGAACAAAACCAAGGGGGTGGGTGGAAACAAGGGAGGGAGGTGGGTTGGGAGGGTGTGTGGGGAGGGGTGGGGAGAAAATACAGACAACTGTAATTGAACAACAATAAAGTAATTTGAAAAAAATCCCCCCTTCCACCCAAAATGCAGTGTATTTTTAAGTCAGACAATTAAATTTAATTTGCAATTTTTCTCTTTTTAATTTGATTCACTGTACTATAATACTTTGATAATAGCTTCTTAAAATTAAGTTTAAAGAATATTTTTAATTTCTTCATAGAAGCCTTAAAACATATTATAGTTTTTGTTGTACAAGTGGCAAGAAAAAACATTACAGATTACCTCTATTTGTAACAAAAACAGGTATCAAGTTTAAAGATTTTTTTTTCTGGAATTCACACATTTTTGTTACCTCCTGAGCTTTGAATACAGTTGATTTAAAGAATACTAATAAAACATGCTATTTAATTTTTAAAAATTAGTTACCAATTCTTTCTGCAATGAAGCAAGAGGTGACATATATTGAATGTTAATGAACTATTTTACTAGTTATGTGACAATAAAGCCCTACTTTTGATTTTATTTAATTTGTAAAGATAACTGCATATGAAATTGGACTTCATGCACAGACAAGTAACTACATGCAATGAATGCCTTAACAAGTGGCATGTTTGTACATATAGTTTCGTAGTATGAAATATTCATTTTTTGCCCAGTAACCTCCTAGTTGTTCATTATATTTTATTTGGAATGCCTGTTTGATCTTTGCTCTTGTTTTCTCTGAAGCTTTAGATGAATAAAATAACACACAATTTAATACCTGGAAGCCAACCAGACAAAGGTTGTGATCTTTTCAGATCTAAACAAAGTTTACCCATCTCTGGGCTGAGGGGGGAGACGTCCAGAGAGAACAAATGAATCTGGGGATCTATGATGAGGTCTATCCAGAACGTACCCAGCCATGTAATACGAAAATTAGAGACATTTATTGAAGAAGATATACAAGAAACATTGTACATAGGAAAATGACACCTCAGTCTCCTTCAACATAGGTACCTTGAGACCTCACACAGTTCTCCCAATCTCCATCAGCTTCCCTGTCGTATTTTCCTGACTGTTATTGATGGTCTGAAATCTCTTCCCTTGCAAAGGTGATTTTAGTTTTGGGAAAAGCCAGAAGTTGCAGGGCGCCAAATCTGGGCTGTTGAAGGGCTGAGTCACTTGGGTAGTTTGATGTTTCACCAAACAACTAAGCATCAGACCTGATGCGTGAGTGGGCACACTGTCATGATGAGGTTGCCAATCACCAGTTGCCATAGGTGTGGTCTTCTGAATCACCTGAACAGTTTCCATGGAAGAATGCTCAAACTTAGCACAAAGCATGATGCAGATTTGTTGCTCTACTTGCTCATTTTGAATGTGATGGCCACACAGTGCATATGCTCACTCAATGGCATCCACTGCCCCCACTGACTAATATAGTGAAGTTCTCATTGTACATACATGTGCACTCCAGTCCACTCCGCTTGGCTTCCAGGTTACATCGATGTCATGCAAACCATTTTCTTATATTAACAATGGCTGGACTTTTTCCTGACAGACCTTGTATATATAAATACATAACTGACTATTTACTAAAATTACTTCCCCAAATGTCTACTCACACATTTACTAGTATAAAAGATTTCTATTAGCTTCATAGAAGTCCAAGAATTAATGTATCAATATCTCCTATCCCCTGAATACATATAGGAAGATGTCAGAGGTTTGAGTTCTGAGATACAGAGAGAAAAGAGAATAGGTGATATCAGAGGAAATTGGGAACATGTAACAGAAAGTTATATAAAAGCAACCTATTTATTGTTTCAATGAGACCAAAAATGGAATCTGGAAGCTACCGATCTATATAAACCACACATTAGATTTAACTGTTCCTTATACTCATTTTTAACCAAATGTTTATTGGCACTTTGTTATTACAATATTCTACTAAGCAGATATTATTTATAATCTATATTTGAATCTATAATAACAGGCTTGCAAAGTGCATTGTCACATGATTTGTCAGCATAAAGTCATTCTACTATATTTGGCTCCTAAAAACTCAATTTTATTATTGAAAAATAAATTTTGTTTTCAAAATGTAAGCTTCATATCAATAGAAATAAATAACTTACTAGATTTCATGGAAATTAGAAGTGATTCTTATTGACAGGACCCCAAGACTTGATAATCACCAATTATTCACATCCATTCATCTCTCAATTGCTTTAACCTTTAAACAAAAAAAAAAAGAATAACATCTCAAAAAAAATTCCAGTTTAACTACATTAATATTGATACTTAGAATCCATACTGCCTCTAAATCCCAGATTTTTAAATTAAAACAAGTAAACAGAAAAAAAGGCAAGGGGACAATCATAAATATACCTCCATATGTGAAGGAGCTTGTTCACACTCTGTGTCTAACATCTTGGGGGCTGATAATCATATGTCAGTTTTCTCTTGAACATCTTCCATATTATTCTTCCTATACAAAATTGCTTTTCAATGAAACCTTATTGCTTACTGTTATCAGTCTGAGTCATTGAGATAAAGAAGTCTCTTTTTTTTAATTCAATCCTTATTGTATATTTTTATAGTACCATTTACTCCCCTTACACCATCCTTCCCCCAGCAATCGCCACATGCTTGTCGATGAGTCTTTTTTAAATTTTTGCTCAATCCCTCCACCCCCTAACCTTTGCCCGAAAGCTGTCATCTGCTCCCCATCTATGAGTCTGTCCCCATTTTCCTTGTTAGTTCAGTTTGTCCATTAGATTCCACACATGAGTGAAATCATATGGCATTTGTCTTTCTCTGACTGGCTCTTTTCACTTAGCAGAATGCTCTTAAATGAAGAGATGTCTTTCTGGTTTCTGTCTTTGGAAACTGTTACTTCCTCTGGTGCAGTTCTGTGAACCTCAGCAAGAATGTTGTCTTGAATTTTCAGGCAACATTTCGTTTCACTAAAGACACATACTGTAAAATGTTCCATATTTTTTTCTAAAGTACTTTTTGTCATGTCTTCTAGGACTTATCAGTAATGACCCAAATCTTTGGGTATAGACAGTGTCTATACTTGTCTTACATTAACAAAACAAACAAACAAACAAAAAAGCCTTTTTTTTTTTTAGATTTTCCAGACCCCTCCCTGATGTTCTTGGTCTTACAATTTCTGGTTCTCCCTACTCATTTCCTACCTGGACTTGCTCTCTTCCTTTCTGTCCTCCCCCCTCCCCCTCGGTCCTCTGTATTCTCTTCGCTTCCAAACACTGTCATTGTCTCAGTTTCTTAGCTGTGATGACAGCACTTTGTCACTGAGTTACTTTTCTGTTCCATGGTATTTAATCTGTCTCACTAAATGCGCAACCCTTTCTTGTTTGCCTGTTTCAGTACTAGGTCCCAGGGCGGAATCTTTTAAGCTGTGTTCCTGATTATAAGGATTTTATGACAATAGATATCGTATATAAAGCATCTAAGACACAATAAATAGTTGTTGAGTGGCACATATTTCTCCTTTAGGATTCATCTCATTAGCATTTTTTGTTTAACATTAATTCCCTGTCTTTTTTTCTTCCCTTCAGGCTCCTTGTATGATTATATCACATTAGTGCATAATAAAGTGTTTTAAAATTAACAATATTTTTAACCTTCAGTATCTTTACAGAGACCTATTTTCTGGCTCTAGGATTGCCACATTTTTAACTCTTCAAATCTAAATGCTCTTCAAATCTGTATTCTCTTCCCTTCCAAACACTGTCATTGTCTCAGGATTGCCACATTTTTATCACTAACTCTTCAGATCTAAAGAGATACTTTAGATAAATTTGTAGCTTCTAAATTTACAAACTGATATATTTGATATTCTCTTTAGAATGGATAACTGTCAGATCAGTAATCAAAGACTGAGGGCAAATGGCTCAGAATACGGCACATGTGATGTGCTGCTCTCTCCGGGCTGTGCCTAAGCGTGTTCATGGGAGACTCATCCGGGCTTCCTGGGGCACGCACTCTGTCACTTTTGCCCTAGGTCATTTTATCATAAAATCGCATTAAACTCTGTAATGTAAAATAAGTACATTCAATGTAAAAATACTTGTAGACATACTTTTCTTAGCAATATACATATCTTATTAATTTTATATGGAAATAACGGTGAGTAAACATAAACCATAAAAAATTTGGATGTGTATTTTACTCTATGTATATGAACTTTTGGATTCCATAAAGTAAGTAGAATGTAATAAATATTACAAAATAAATTATATGGTATTTTCGATAGTTCTTCCTTCTAAAATTTACTCATTTCATATTATATTATTACTGTTTATTTTCAGATCTTCTAATCACTTTGTCTGGTAATTTGTAAAAATTACTTGATTAGTTATGGTATTCGCACTTTCTCCAAAAGAAGTATTAGAAAAAGTAAAGGAAACCCATCAAACTAAAAAGAGATTTATAAGTACTGTATGTTTCTAGGAAGGGATGGAACATATAATGAAAGAAATAAAGTAAAATTAATCAAAAATTAAAATCCCCATATTGTGAAAAAATTATCAAGCAAAACAAGAGAAAAGGACACGAGGATGTCGCCTGTGAAAGCATACACTGGGCCATGATACTGTAACAACACATGACTCATAAGTATATATTCATATGGAAAAAATATGTTTGCACGTATAATTCCCGCATCCTCAACATTTTCTAAGGGAAAAACGTGCAGATTACATAGTGTAGATTTCAAAGCAGGTTTTCCCTCAATCAGGGTCACTGATTTGTCTCATCTTACATTCAATATGCTGCTCAAATACGAATTCTCTACGGCTTACTTCAGAATGGACAACGAAAGGAGTTCGCAGCTGCCACTTCCCTTCGAAAACTGTGGTGAAATGCTGAGGATGTGACCAGGAAGCATGTGGCCGCCACAATCCTTGGTACAGGTTTTTGCTGCAGAAAAAAATGAACCCCTTCCTTTGCCTTCAAAGGTTTTATTTTCGTCTCCTTGTGTTTTATGGAATCAAAAAAGGTGAGTGGAAATATGTGTCCTGCCACTGTTATCTGTGGAGAATAAAATAGCCCAGGTGATTCCCACACACTTATTCTAGATCTGCTTACTTGGATAATTGTACATTTGTTAATGGGCATCAATACCTATTTGAAATGCGGGGAAAGATCTAGGGATTAAGAAGCATAAATGGTAGGCACAAAATAGATAGAGGTATGTTAAGAATAATATTGGAAATGGAGAAGCCAAAGAACTTATATGCACAACCCACAGACATGAACAAGGGGGTGGGGAATGCTGGAGGGAATGGGGGTATCAGGCAGAGGAGGACAAAGGGAAAAATTGGGATAATAGCATAATCAATGAAATATATTTAAAATATTAAACAGTACAAAAAGGTATTCAGTGCAAAAATAAGTCTCCCTCTAACCCTGACCCCAATGGGTCATTGCTCTCCCCAGAGGTAAACTACGTTATCCATTCTGAGAGTATCGACAGAACTGGGCTGTACACATGCGAATTTTGATGCTGTAATGGTTAATTTCATGTGTCCACTTGTCTGGATGCAGGATGCTTGGATAGCCGGTTAAACATTATTTCTGGGGAGTGTGTTTCCAGAAGAGATTGGCGTTGAATCGGTGAACTGAGCACAGGGGGTTGGCTTCGCCCCGTCTGCTGAGGGCTGGACAAGAACACAAAGCTGGAGGGAGAGAGGGTGGGCTCATTCTCTGCCTGACTGTGAGCTGGAACACTGGTCTTCCGCTCTCCATGCTTCTGGTTCTCAGGTGTTCACACCTGGACTGCAGTTAACACCCTCGGATCTCTGGCTCTCAGCCTTTGAACCACACCACCAGCTCTCCTGGGTCCCCAGCCTGCAAGTGTCAGGTCATGGGACTTCTCAGCCTCCGTAACTGTGTGAGCCAGTTCTTATAATAAAGCTCTTTCTGAAGATAGACAAAAAATACCAACACTTGAAGATGCTGAGTATTGTTTATTTATGTTTGGAGTTATTTTAATTTAGCTGTAACACCAGATACAATTTGGGTCCAACCCACTTCTAATATTCATTAACAGTGGAATCCTTGGCAAACTGCTTGAATTCTGGCTTTATTTTCCTAGTCTTCAAAATGAATATAACAGCACATTTTTATAGAGCAGATACAAGAACTAAACAAGATGCTGTGCTCAGTACATGCTAGTTCCCTTAACCCAACTTTGTTTACTCCTGATTTTAACGTGGCCACACCGTGTAAAGGATGAGAATTGGAGACACATTGATGGAATATTGTAAGCACTGGGCTGTAATTATGTAAGTTGATGGGAGAAGTGCAGGGAGGATATTGATGTCCTGCTTTTTCTTCAGCAGCACTGCATTTAACATAAAGGGGAGTCATTTTACTGAACGATAAAAGCTTCACAATCACCGAGACTGGCCGACGGCCACCGCTGCAGAGCAATTCCAAAGGGCTTATTTTTCAAGTTCTTCTTAAACAACTCCCTAAAGGTTCAAAACTCATTTTTAAAGTGAACCTGCTCAGATTCGAATATTGCTGCGATACAAGCGATGGGTAAAACATTAATTAAAACATTCATTTACTCTTAAAATAATTAGAATCAGATATTTGGCATGGAAAGGAAAATTTGGAAAATTTAGGAAACTTAAGGTTTAATGTTAGAAAAATCATCTCACGACTCAGAGTAGAAAAGGGCATTTAAAAAAAAAAAAAAAAATGGCCCTGGCTGGTGTAGCTCAGTGGATTGAGTGCAGGCCTGTGAACCAAACGATCGAGGTTCGATTCCCAGTCAGGGCACATGCCTGGGCTGCAGGCCAGTTCCCCGCAAAGGATGCACAAGGGGCAACCACACACTGATATTTCTCTCCCTTTCTCCCTCTCTCCTTCCCTTCCCCTGTAAAGATAAATAAAATGTTTAAAAAATTTAATGAAGCTCACTGTGGTTTGGATCCGTATTATCCATCTTAAAATCCTGTTATTTCTGGATACAGCTCAAAGTGCCTTCAGATGTTACCAAGCCCACTTTGATGTATTCATCTTTCTCAGACAGTATTTCTTGTCAGCAACCCTCACTCTTAGGTATGAATTGTTGTAAAGCTGGCAACTCACCAAAATAAATATTTAATACTTTATTTTAAACTCCCTTTGTTTAAATTATGGATTAAGACATTATTTGCTCAATGAATTCTGACTAGAATGTTTGACAAAACTACTTGCTGTTGACGCTCTCTCTGTTGGCTGTGTACTTAATTTCCAGAATTGTCCAGGGTAGGTCATCTCTGGGAGGCATTTCATCTTAAATGTCAACATCGGGAACCTGGAGATAGCAATCTGGGAGCTGAGGAGCTGTGTTAATGCGTCATTCTTAACCACAGAGATGCCAATTAATTTCACACAACCCGCATTCAAAGTAGGGCAGGGAAATGGTCCTGATGTTGGTATCGCACAGAAATGAAGAAAAATCAGCGTGTTCGGGTGCCCGGAAAGCTGATACTTGAACAGTCAGTAGAAGAGTCTCAAGGCCTCCAGCAATTGCCTGATGGAATCTTTGTTCAGGAGACAGGCATCCTCAGTCAGACGCCAGGTGGAGAATCCCCTGCCACCTCCCGCCCAGAACGCGCGGCTCAGCCACCTGGGCTGCGCGCCCCACTCCTAGCTCGCGTCTCCCCCTCACGGCAGCCAAGTGCTCGCTCCCCGCCTGTGGACCGACACAATAGACTCACTGGGTTCTGGGCCCCTATCCCTTGACTTCCAGCCTGCACCCACAACTTGAGTAGGAGTCAGGCGGGAGAGCCTCTGCCAAGGAGCCTTCCAGAAAAGCCTACAGGCTGCCGCGCGCGCGCGCGCGCGCAGACCTCACAAACAATGCCTGATCCAGGCAGGAATGAATGCACGCCCCACCCCCGGCTGTGCAGCTCGTGGAGAGGGACCCGGGACGGGGTCCTAGCGGAGACACTGCTGTGTCTTTCCAACTGCAAACGTTTCTTTCTGCTGACGCGCAATGCGATGCCCTGCGCCCTGATGGCGACTAAGATGGACAGTGGCTTTGCCTGCGACAACGCCCCCAGTGTTGCTTCAAGCCAGGTTCCCCAAGCTTCGCCAGGGAGAAGTGCAGTTATGGGGCGAGGGAGAGCCTGAGGCAGCTGGCGAGGAAAGGGACCCAGGACACCTGGGGGAAATGGACAGTGGAACTTCTGGAAAGCCGGGGCTGGGCGGTCTCCACAAATAACTACCTTGAGATGGAAAAGGGCTGCGCACGCGAGGAAGTAGCACAGCTCAAGTTCCCGGGGAGCCGCAAGTTGTTCTCGCTGACCAAGCTTGCGGGCAGCACCGCGCGCGCCCCGCACACGCCCTTCGCCTCCAGGCGACGGCGCCAGCGTTGGCTGCAACGGCGACCGCGCAGAGGAGGCAGCGGCAGCGCTTCTGGGGGCCCGCGCGGCCCCGCTCCCGGCGCTGCCCTCCCGTCCGCGTGCGTGTGCGCCCTGCCCGCGTGCGTGTGCGCGCGCGTGCGCTCGGCCCCCACGGGGCTCCGGATCGTCTGCGCTCAGCGCTGAGCCAGCCTCGCCCGCCGCGGAGCAGCTCCGTGGGCGCCCCTGGTAGCCTGGTCCTCCTGGCCTGGGAGGCAGCCTGGCTCCTGTCACGTGTCAGTGCCCGAGGTCGAGAGAGAGAGAAAAACGCGCTTCATCCCTTCTCCCACCGCCATACTGTATTTTATACCAAATCTCATTTTTATTCCAACATTTTACTCCCGTTCGGTGAGTACCTTCTCAGTGGCATTCTTGTCCTATTCTTTTTTTTGTCCTTTTTTTTTGTTTTTCGGGTTTTTTCCATCTTTTTTCCCCCACTTCTTTGATTATTGTTTGTATTTGGGAAACCTGGAGGAGCATGAGCCTTTTCCTGAATCCAAGTTTTTCTAGCATGCAGTGGTTCTGTAGACGAGGCGCTGTGTCCGGGAGTCCGCGGCGATCCTGCCGCCGGAGCGACTCCTGCACGATGTGCAACTGGTTTTACGAAAAAAAAAAAGCGATGTGAAGTATGGTGCCTATTTTTTCCTTTGTAGAAATTTAAAAGAAAGCGTGTTTCTACCTCTTTTTTTCGCATAATCTTTTTCTGATAAGATTTTTGGATAGGTGGGATTTTATGCAGTGTTTACAAGTTTGTGGTTTTGCAATACTGGTACGAACCACTGAACAAAGACATTTATTTTCTATTTTCTTGTTACCCTTTTTGGAGCCGGTCAGAACGAATTCGTTTTTTTTTTTTTTTTTTTTTTTTTTTTTTTTTTTTTTTTTTTTTTTTTTTTTTTTTTTTTTTTTTTTTTTTTTTTTTTTGCCTTCTGTTTTTGATACCCATTGATAACGTGAAACTTTTCTTGCAGCTGGTTACTGGGATTATTTTTAAGCAAAATACTTTTTTTTTCCTGCTTTAAATTAACGATGACCTTTGCACATTTGACTTTTTTAAAAACCCGAGATAATTTTATGATAGATAGCCTCATATCTATATCTGTATTATTCCTTCTTCCTCCCCCTTCCCTCCCCTTAAATCAATTTTCAAATGATGACAGTGTAAGGTTTTCCTGGAAAAAAAAAAAAAAATGAAGTGCGGTTTGGTTTCCTTGTCAACGGAGAACGAAGTGAACAGCTGAGCAGCTCGCAGAGAGCAGGTACTTGGTCCCCTTGGAGGCGTTTCCCGGGTTTGCAATGGCAACGGTGGTCCTGGAGAGGACGTGGGCGGGGGGCGGTTCGCGCACCCGCGTTGGGGGCCAGCCCTGCTGGGCGCTGGGGAAAGTCCCCTGCCTGCGATGGTTCTTGGTTGTGCGCAAAATACAGCCCCTCTTCGACTCCGCTCAGGTCGTCTCGGTGGCTGGTGGCGTCGGCTCTGCTGGTGGGCGGCTGCCGGGTTCTTGGTACCCTGGGCCCTGTAAGTTCTCCGGGTGCCACTTGCAGAGCCCAACTGGTGAGGGCCGGGGACGCCGCGCGGGGCGGGGGAGACGGGAGGGAGAGGCAGGGCAACATTGTCCCCAAGGGCTGGCCGCTGGCCAAGCGGTGGGGCACCGGGGACCTGTACAGATGTCCGAGGATGGCACCGGCCCCCCGCGCGCTCAACTCCCGCGCCTTCTCTTTGCCGGAGTAAACATCGCGGTAGATCTTTCCCAGTCTGGTGACCGGTTCCGAAGGGTGTTGGTGTGTTAGAGCTGCTGCCTGCGTCTCTTCTCTCCCGGTGTGTTGTTTGGGTTTTAAGGGCTTGCTGGCATCTTCCAGCGAACGGGGGGAGCGATTACTTTCGATGATGCGAAGTAGGGTATCATGTTGAGGAGGAAACTGTTAATTTGCGTTAATGAGACGACTCGCCGAAGGTGCAAAATTGCTTTTTATTTAACTTGCAAAGAAAGTGTTTACCCTGGTTATAGCCACCTCGTAGTGGTTCCAAAGGTTTTCCCCTAAGAACCGGGCACAGGACAGGTAAGGGGTTGGTGATGGTGTGGATTTTGTGTGTTAGTAACGTTGGAATACTTGGTGTTGCATGTATTCTCTGTAGTTTGTGATATTTTATGATTGTTCTGTTACATATTTCCAGTATAATGCAGCACTACTTCTGGGAGATGAACTAGTTGGTGATTTTTAAAAAAGCCTTTTCTGTACTTAGTGATAGAATCTTCTGGAAATTACTGTGCAAACAAATTTTGTGTCTTTAAGTCGTTAAAATCTGGAGGGTAGTTATCACAATGATTTTATTTCGAAGCTTTCATTTTTTCTTTAATGAAAAGTTCACCTTAAATGTATCGTGTATATAATTTGTATGATGCTAAAATGAATATAAAGGAAATCAAATAACTTTTTACTTCTCAGACTTTTCTTCTAGGTTATCAGTAGACCTACAGACTAATTGTAGCACACTGTGAAAGACCCATAAAAAAGGGGTTAATAAAACACTATGGCTTTTTTAAGCAAATATTTCTCTAAGTCTGTAAACTTGGTTTGTGCAATTAAAAGTTTTATGCCTGTATTTTCTTTTCTTTTCGGTTGGTGGTAATAGGGTTAGGACTACAAATGATCATTTATCTGTAGAAGAAGAAATCTTATTGTAATATCTAGAAAGCTGAATATTTCTTTATTCACCATGCACTCTCTCATCAAAAGTCTTTGAAAGTTGTGGTGTGAGTTATTTTTTTTGTACTCTGGGTGGCTTTTCTATGTTAAGGCAGTCCTGTTGCATTTGTGTGAGGAAGGTAGTTTGTGTCCTGTCTGTGGGTTACCAGACTTGATACCTGAAGAGCGTAGTTCTAAAATTTGACTCAGATACTACGTTAACTAAGCTTTTAATTGTGATTTTTTTGTGTATGTGTGCACAGAATATGATTTTTTTTGCAATACTGTGCACAGTGACGCATTATTAAAATGTAGCCTTCCGTATGGTTTTAACAACCAACAAAGTTTAAAAAGCTACTTGTAGCACTCCGGTTTTTCTGAATCACTTTTTTCCTCATAATTTATATGATGAGAATGCTCATTTCTTTAAAAATGCAAGATAATGCATGTGTACAGTGTTTCTTTGCAAGTTGCATGAATGTAAATCATTTAGTTCCTTTTAAGAGAGAAACTGAGAAAGAAACAACTTGAATAATCAAACCAGAATTTTCACTGAGGGCTAGTTGCTGCCCTAAGGCAGGGGTAGCTGTGTCTTACAATTGGGGTAAAATTGGAGATGTACTGTATGAAGTACCCAGATGAGATAGAAACGATAATGGGACAGGATAAATGTTTCATAGGATTTTAATGTGGGAACAAATACGTACTTGTGCTTTGAATCCTGTAAGTAAAGGTTATACCAAGAACCTGCGGTCATCTTGGGTTTTCGTTTAATAGTCATTGTTCATTATATTATATGTATATGTTATAGTTCTGTCTGTGACATCCAAATTTTTGAAATTTTCTTCTCTGTGGGTCATAGTGGTAATTCTACCACTCTCAAAATTGGTCCCCTATTCCGTGAATTTTTTTGGTTTAAAAATCTCTGCGGGGTACCCTAAAATTAGCACTGCCTACTGGTTTGCTTTCATTTGGCAAGCAACCCACCATGTGATTCTGAGCAATTTAATCATACAAATAAGTTTCAACTGCTTACAGAAAGAAAGAAAAAAATTTCAGGGAGAGAGAAGGCTTAGGAGGTAAAGGTGGTGGAGGGAGGGAAACAGATATAAATTGGCTATTTGACTGCGAACTGACCTCAAGTGTTTTTTTTAGCTTTTTTAATTGTTGTTCAAGTACAGTTGTCTCTATTTTCCCCCACAACTACCCCCCGCCCAGCCACCCCTGGCCATCCCCACTTCCCACCCTTGATCCTACCCCCCTTTGGTTTTGTCCATGTGTCCTGTATACTTGTTCCTGAAAACCCTTCCCCCTCCCCCCCTTATCCCTTATCCCCTCCCACCTCCCCTCTGGTTACTGTCAGTTTGTTCTTTATTTCAGTGTCTCTGGTTCTATTTTGCTTGCTTGCTTGTTTTGTTGTATTTTCTTGTCTGAATTTTGGTAAAGAAATCATCAGAGACTTAAAGCAAACTGTTAAATATTCTGGAATTGTAGAAGAGTTCTAGGAACTTATGGGATGCCAAAATTTGGGCATTTTAAAATATCCTGTATTACTAAATTAAGTCCACAGTTTCTACCCCAGTTTTGAACATTGGAGGAAAAGAAAAACCTGGTTGGAATCCTGTCTTGAGGGTGTGGTCTTCACGAGAATTTTTTAATGAAGAAATTTTCATCATTAAAGGCAAATGTTTAGTTATAGCTTATAGTTATCCTTACATGGTTATGAGCAAGAAAACAAAATACTCATTTTTATCCTGGTAGGCATGTGCTGATATGATATATAAGGGGAGGAAGTTTGAAAAAAGGACTCATGGACATGGACAACAGTGTGGTGATTGCTGGGGAGAGAGGGGGATAGGGGAATAAATGGTAACGGAAAAAAACACGCTAAAGATTAAAAAATGAAAAAGTGAAGCTACTCACATGCTTAAGTACAAAAAAGTAAATTGCATTTTTTAAAAAAAGATGGTTGATTTATTTTCTCTGATATTTTGCGAAAGATGGGTGGTTAAAAGAACTACTCTAATTTTTGCAAACAAATGGTACCTTAAGAATATTGAAATAATACCTATACACTTGATATACCGAAAGTATGTATTTTTTCCTAGTTGAAAGAATCTGATACGTAGATGACTCTTTCTTAAGTGAAACAGCTATTTTTTTAAAGCCGTTGGTAAGAAGTGAATGGAGAACCCCCTCGTCTGTTACAGTCTGCAGAGCATTCAACTAGAGGCGAGTGTGGTCATGCTTTGTTTACTGCTTGCTGATATTGGAAGCAACTAATTACACTGTACATCAAAACAAATAAAACTCAACAGTGGAAGGGGAAGAGCAATGAAGGCAATATTTAGAATCGTTTGCATTATCTAAAGAAAATTGACACAAATGTTTTAGGTATAATTCAATCAACTTATTTTTTTCCTTTGACTTTGGAAAACTTTTTTTAAATGGTGGTTAGCTGTGACTTTAAAAAAATACAGTTATATCTTCACTTCTTTTATCATATTGCCATTAAAAAGTTCTATGCCATGCATTAAAAATGTGAGGTATTAATGAAGTAATCAAAAACTAATTTCAAAAAATCTTCACTGATCTTAGTGTTATTTATTTATTTATTATTTGCTACTTCTGCTGACTTGTACAGATGTTTGTAAAATCCAATTTTTTGTAATTTAGTGTTTTTTTTTTCAAAATTTCATAAATTTCTCTTCAGTAATTGACAGTGGCAACACAGCCATTCACATTAATGACAAGCAGGGCAGTTACTTTCCCTACACCATCATTTCGAGAAAAATAATTGTTATATAGAATTTAAGTGACAGGTAATTACTGAGTGTAACAAAGCCAGTTACACATTTAGCACATCAAGTGATATATATAAATACTGCCTTTGTCTTCACCCCTCTTTTTATTATTAAATGTTGACCTGAAGAATGCATGTATCTATCCCAACTATTGCCAAATTTGAGTAGTTTCCTTATCTTAGAGCTTTTAGATTTTAAAGAAAATATTGGGGAATTTATTTGTTGCTGCCCATTTGTCTGTTAGGCTGAATCCTGGAACACGGAGGTGCTGATTTAGTATTTTCCCAAGCATTCCTAGTCACCGAGAGGGCAGGGGAGAACCTCAGTTGGGGTTTAAGATAAATGTCCTCTAGATTATGTGTCCTTGGAGACTCCTCAGTAGGGACAAGGCTATGAGATTGAGTTCCTGGGCCACGTGTAAATGTGACAGAAGACAAATTTACAGTAGGAGCATGAGAACCCTGTCTCGTTCTCTGACAGGTGCAATGGAATTCATCACTAATCACCCACATTCTAAAGAAGCACTAGAGATTTTATTTGTATAAATCTGTTTCCTAAAATTACATTTAACTCATCAATTAGTATTCTGTTTGCTTAGAATAAAATAGTTGAATCTTGTCTGAACTTTAATGCCAAAATTAATTGCATTCATACACAATCCATGTGTTTGGAGAACATATTTATACACATCGTGATAACCCATATGTTAAATTAACACAGAAGGAATGTGTTTTGAGTTTGTTTTGAGATTGTTAACGGGTTGGAATAGGGAAAGACTATTTTCTCACAAAGTCTGATGAGAGGAAACGCAAAGGGCTAACATTTCTTGATGTACCAAGTGAACATACTTCCACTTGTTCTTCCCTCCATGAGTAGGTGCTGTCATCATTATTTTGCATTTTTGAGGAAACAAACTTGGAGAGATCCGTAATTTGCTCAAAGCTGCACAGGATGTCAAGGGACAAGTGACAGGCCATGTCCCTCCTTCTGTAGGGGGCATGTCCCGTTTGCAGGGAGGGCATTTTTTGTTTTGTTTCTCTTGATATCAAATAATTACTATATATTCATTTTTGGTCCATTATTTAAAATGACCATGTTTTGTCAGGTTTTCACTAGTGAGTCCCGCGGCCAGAGATAACAGAAAATGACACATTGACACATGTAGAGAATTTTGCTGGTCTTGAAAGGGACTCCAGTAACTGGCCCATCACACATCTCCCCAGGACCGTAGGACTTTCTGAAGAGAGCCCAGCCCATGGAAATTTGTGAGGGGCCATTGATGCGCTGCGGTTGGGGGGAAAATAGATACTTTCATGTCCACGGTGGCTTTGCAGGGGCCTGGGAAAAGTCTCTCAACACGTATTTGCTTACAAAGCACAGAATGTAATCACTACTCTGGAAGTTCTTGCAGTTCATGTGGAAAATTAGTGTTTTGCAGAAAGAAAAGTAAACATCAATTATTTCATATCACAGTAAGTCTATAAATAGAGGTGTCTCTTCTGCCTCCTGTCATCTTCTCCACTTCAGAATTTCACCATGACACATATTTGGATGTGACATTTTTCAAGCTCACTTTGTTTGTTAATAAAATGAAACACATGTAACCGCCGCATGTCATTTTAGGATGCTGTTTCTAGTGGCCTCTTGAGATACAGGAAAATGTATTCTATTATTGAATATTTCCCTTAGAACTTGAAAAAAGTGACTCTTTCTCAATAAAGAGGAATGGGGACCATAAACCATGGTGGCGGCGATGTGAATGAACATGAAACAGATTTCGTAGGTGATCGTAAATGTGTAAGTCCATAAAGTCAGTGGATGTGGAGGCCAAGGAAAAGGGGCTATTAATGAGCTGCTTTCGAGTTTGCGGATCTGGAGCTCTGGAAAATGATTGGCGTAAAACAAAGCATGAAGACCTAAAATATCTAGAGGGGAGCCCGATTGTCTGGGGGTGGGAGAATTGGCTTGTTCCGCACACGTCACTAATTTGAAGTTTGGACATGACCTCCTGGGTACAGTGAGTGATAGGCAATTGAAATTCAGGTCTAGAACCAAAAAACACACTGGAAGCTAGAAAGATACTATAGAATCGTCTTCATGGAACTTCAGGAGGGCGTAACTCATCTGACAGCAAACATTTGGAAAACAACAGCGTTTTTCTGAGTGGAGGTAAGAAGAGCTGGTTGAAGACAGGAAAAGAGGAGCAGGAGGCTAGCCACTGAAGTCAATGTTCAGGAGCAGGTTAGTTTCACTGTGTCCTAGGAGGGTTGGGGCGATCAGTGGTTGCTAAAGGGGTTGATCCTTAGAGAGGAAGGAAATGCAACTAAATTTGTTCCGCCAGTGCTAGGAAATGGGGATTCGGTGGGAAACACCACCAATAAGGACCCTGCCTCCAGGGAGTTTGCCATCGCGTAGTGATTTTTTGTCTCTGCAGGTAAGTGCAAGGTCATAGGTTGAGGTGAAATGGTTTGGAGGCAGGGGCTTGAGAAATGTAGCAGGGAATGCAAGGTAACTATGAAAAGATTCCAGAGCAAGAAGAAGTAGGAACTTGACAGAATTAACAACCATTTGTTGTCACTTCTCTAGCAGTTTTTAACAGTCTGCCATCTGAATGGGACAAGCAAACAAATGATGTTTACCTGGTTAGGAGATCGGCAAGGCCTGCATGATGTCAGACTGAGGAGCTGGACTTTCTGGAGAGCACGTGGTGTAGAAAAGACTGATCGTGACCCTGGGCTGGGAAAGGCACCAGAGACGAGTGAACTAGGAGCAGACAGGATTTGAGAGCCAGAAATTGAGGATGAAAGCACTTTTTTTAACTGGATGAGAGAGGTGCAAAGATGGGTGGGTCAGAGGAGAATGCCATATCTCCGGATTTTGGAAGCAGAGCCGCATCAAATGATGAACACATTTGAGACTTTGGGGAACCATGTGGCAGGTGCTGCTGATGTTAAGGGGCTAGTGTTTGAGGGGAGGCTGGGCGTTAAAGAGCCACACAATTTTGAGAGGACCTTCTCGAGCACGAGAGAAACAGGATTGAGAGAGGGCCTTCTAGAAAGAAAATTGGAAGATGAAGAAGAATGATGGGCTTTTGAGGAAAAAGAAGGTGGACGGTAAAAAGGAACAGTTACTATGTGTGACTTTGTGTTCACATGCATTTTATGCTCTAAAAGAGAGTCCATGGTTTGGGAGAATGAACTTCATTTTGGAATATATTGAGATCACTCAAATTTATACATAAAATGCCTTATGAGGAACTCTTAAATACTATCAAACGCATAAAATAAGTTCCGGATATCTTCGCTTTTTGATTTTTCACATGGGCAACAATATACAGTAGTGTCCTCTTATCCATAGGGCATCCTGTCCAAGACCCCCAATGGGTGCCCGAAACCATTGATAGAACTGAACCCTCTAGATACTGTGTTTTTTTCTGTGCATATATACCTACAATAAAGTTTAATTTATAAATTAGGCACAGTAAGAGAGTATGATAACTAGTAATGAAATAGGAGAGTTATGACAATATGATATGATAAACATCATGTGATTGGCTTTGGGGCTATTATTAAGTAAAGTAAGGGTGACTTGAACACAAGCACTGAGATCCTGTTAACATCCCTGAAAATCAGGACCCTCCCGAGTGACTAATGGGCAGTGATCAGATGGGTGACTTGTGCGAACATGTATAGCGTGGAGACACGGATGATTTATATGTCGGGAAGGACAGAGCAGGCAACTGTAATCAATTTTCATTCACCGAGAAGACATATTGAAAAAGTAAAAAGAAACCGGTGAGATTTGCTTTATAATCTTTTTATGCAACCCAGTCTAAGGAAAATTATCATTTCAACATGTGGTCAATAAAAACAGTTTTTAAAGTTATTCCACATTTCCATTCTGTGTCTTTGAACTCCAGTTTGTATTTCACATAAAATTTTATGTGAACAGCAGAACTAGCCACCTTGCAAAAGCTCACCCGTCACATGTGCTGTATTGGTGGAGGGTTCAGAAGTCTCATCACTACGTCACATTTCAAATTCTTTTTGGCACCTTGGCCCTTACTAGAAGTTAGCCAGAATGTATTTCTAACATATTCTCTCATTGTCTCAGTCTTAGCTTTCACTTTTTATTAAGAATCTAAACTGACATTCATTGAAGTTCATTTTTTTTTTGCAAAGATGTGATCCCGAAAAACGGTCAGTTGGCAAAGCAGTGTTAATATTTATTCAATAAGTATTCCCTGAAAATTTGCCTTTTCCATGCTGTGTGTCATGAGAACAGAGCTTTCAGTGAAGAAGGGGCAGACAGTGATAAATCCCATAAGAGCTACAAATGAAGTTCAGCGTTAAAATGGTATCTTACTTTGCATTAAATCACAGGACTCATTTCCCTATGCAATTTCACTTACAAAACATGACTCATAATAAAATGAATGAGCTCAAATCAGTTTTTGGTGAATATCCACATTAATAGAAATACATCAAGCTGATGGAATTTTTAAAAATTGTGTAGTGTCCAAAATTAAGTGATTTAGTGTATTTTGTTAAAAGTTGTGAATCATCAAGAATTTTATGGGGGAGTATGTGCATTGAATTTTGGTCTATTATCTCTAAATATTTGGTTGTTTCAATCTAATTATATGTCAGTACTCCCTGTGTGGGTCTTTCAAGTTGTGTCTGTGTGTGTGTGAGGGACTGTGACCTTGTGATTATGAGTGAGTGGGCAGGGGAGGGAATTAATTGCTAATAAAGTTTTTCAAAAGGATATTAGGTATCTAGTTGCCATATAATACCAAATTAGAGAAGTAGTTCTCATTCTTTTTCACATCTTTGATACCATGTCTCTTTGTCCCCCCCACAATGCATGGCATATATTAAATATAAATAGACTTTACTCTGAGACAGATTTCCTCTTTTTGACGCCCATTACGGGAGTTTGGAAATACTCAAAACATGTTAATTTCAGATTTGGGGTTCTGAGTTTTTGACTAAATGTGCCGCAGTTTTGATTTAGATGTATATGTAGAACAACAACAACAAAAAAAACAGCCTGTAACTTCTAATTTATTTCAAAATTTTAGTGAACCAGTGATACTTTTTTTCCCCTTCATGTCAAAGATGTTATTGTGAACTTGGTACCCTTATCCTAGTGAGCGTCACATTGATCCTTCTATTAGATCCCCAGCTGGGGGTGATCTTGTTGATCTTCCAGAGATAAAGAGGAAGCAGATCCTCCAGATACTGAAATGTCTTAACCTCAGATCCGGTTCATAACATTCCTGGGAGCCAACAAGGTAGTTTGGGGTTTCATACAAATGACATAAACTGGCCTGATAATTTATTTTACTGAAAGGAGCAGAAGATCGATGTATAATATTATACATTTTCAGAATCCAAAGTTTTAACTTTATACTTTATTAGATGAGTCTTCTCCAAATAACTAAGTTGAGGCACATGTTCTAAATAAATGCATATCTTATAAAAATGAAATGAAAATGCTCGAAAAATCTTCAAGGGAAAGACTGTTAGTATAATAATGTTAATTTTGAATTGTTAATTTTGAATAATATTAATGTTGAAATTTTAATTGCATACTAATGAGAAGATTCAAAAATGACATCTTTATTAGTATTATTCGGTATATATTCTTTTGGGTTTTGTTTCAATAAATATATAATTTATGATGAAATTTCAATTATATAATACATTGTATCATTTAGATATTTATATATAATCACATAAATTTGTGTATGTGATTATATATATTATACACAGAATATTATATATAGTCAAAACTTTTCTCCACTTAATACTATACTGTGTTTTGTGAGTCACTATTATTTGCAACATAATTTAAATAGCTGCGTAGTATTTCATTGCAGCAAAGTACTTTGCCTCACCCAACTGTGAATATTTGGTTGGTTCCTTTTGCCCTTCCTTTGATTTCTATTTTAAATAATGTGTGCGTTCATACTTACAGCTTTTTGTTTGTTTTATTCCAATGTTGTAGCATGATGTGTACTTTTAATTTATATGAATCCGTACCCTTATTATTATATTATTTGTGAACACACAAGCCTAGCACTTCATCTTTTTCTTCTTCGTATTGGTAGAAAAGCCGATCGGGTTGGACTTACAGATGATCTAAAAAACAAAATCTTACGTAAGTAGCATAAAAGTACTGAATGTGTTTTCAGCAGCCATTTTCATGTCCCTGTGAGGATGATTTTAGATCTAACCACCAGGGAATAGGCTGTGCAGTTGCATTTTGTAGAACATTTTTCTTACATAGGTAATGATATTTTGAACATTAAATTTTAAAATTTAAGTTTACAATGTTACAATGATTTCTTAATATTTTCACTGTGTACATGTATATTAACTTTTGAGTACTATGAATGCTCAGTAGCACAAAAATAATGGCGTTTTGTAACATATCAGTCGCAGGTGAAAAATTGCTCAAAGCATATCCAAAAAGAGTATGACATGGGAAAGGGGTGGAGACAGCAGTGATTTTTGCAGTTTCAAATTAATTATTTGCAGCAATACAATAAGTGAATGTTAGTCACTTCCAGAAAGAAACAAATGAGGCGAGAAGGCTGTGCATGGCACTTACCAGTTACGCTGCCCTAAGGGCAGTGAGTCCTGGTGCTCTGGCTGTCTCTGGAGAAGGGAAACGGGCTAATTTGTTTTGACGGCAAGAGTTTGCTGGGAAGAAGCATGCGGTGTCCTGTGTGTACGGAGGTGCGCGTGTATGCACTTTTCATTGTAGGGATCACAATACAGTTCTGGAAGAACACGATCCTTTCCCCAGCAGATTATTTTAACTTACTCTTAATGGAAGTCTTCAAAGGCTTTTTTTTTTTTTCATTCACTCGTGAGTTAACTAGGACATGCTCCCGTCACATTTCTGATGACAACAGTAAAAAATGGCGATACTCAAAATGCAGGTGCCGGCCTATTGGTTTGTATTTGGAAACGCAAAATTAAGCCTTACCTAGCAGTTTTACCCAAAAAAAAAAAAAAAAAAAAAGTTTTGTCTCAGTGTATGTCTTTTTGTTTTTTTTTCATTTTCATAGCAATTTATTTTAGTGCATTTTATAAAATGCTGGTTTATGACTGGTCAGTAATTTTATGAAACGGTCATCCAGAGCAATCTGCCTGAGGCGCGCTGGTCCAAAACAAAGCACGTTCACTTGCGCGTTTTTAGTCCTTTCCAGATTATGTGCTGCGTGCGTATGAGGACTGCAACCTGGCCATTCACAAACATCCATCCATGCATTCGTTCATGAGCGGTTGTCAGATGGTGGTGTGAGGCACCGATGTGCAGAGAGCGTGAGGCGTGGCCCACTTCACGGCGGGCGTCACTGCAGGGAGATGCGCTGTGTCAGCCCCGTGGCTCGGTGTCTGTGGAGGGCACGGCGCTTCGGGGGCCTCCGAGCCTTGTGTCCCAGTCAGCTCTGAACGGCCCCGCTGCCTCGTGCCATTGTGTTGCAGGCTTGCCTCTCAGCATACGTATTTGGGGGGGCACACGCGTTCGGTCCACGGCACTTGATGTGGGGCATGTTTTTCTGGCTGCGAACATGCGTGTTGACACGTCAGAATGTCATCAAAGTGGTGGGGGAGCCTCAGATCACACTCGCGGAACGCAGAGGCCGAGCACGTGCCCCCTTTCCTTCAGCCAGCTGCAGGGACAACACTTTGCACGGCATGAGGACCGACCCCCTTGTAGCTGCTGTCTCCAGTATCTCAGAGTCGAATGAGCAGATAGGCTGAGGGAGGCGGCAGGGCTGTCCAGGGATTAAGCATTGATATGTTTAAGTTTGAACTGGGGGAGACTCCAACAATATCATACCTGAAATATTTATATTTGTGCGCCCCCCCCCCCTCCGCAGTACATATGCAGGGTGTTAAAGGAGAAGCCACTGCTGCTGTTACCTGGAGGTTTGACTTTTCACGATTCCTTGACTGTTAACGGAAGTGTGTTGCTTGAAGGAACAAAGTAACCTAAATTCAATATATCTTTGTAGGGGGATGGTAGATGTTAGAAATAGCATTGTCTTTCTAACACACTAAATTGGCAGTAAAAATAACAGGAAAATCCATTGTTTCAAGGCGTTTATTTTCGTGTATCTCTCTTAAAAAAGCAAGGTCCAAGAGGCATAGCAAAGTGTTACTTCTGGTCAAATCAGCAAATACCTGATGAGTATTGTACTGGTAGTCTGCTAGGGCTTCCATGACTAAATACTACACACTGGTGGTTTGAGCAGCAGAAATTTGCTTTCTCACAGTTCTGGATGCCAGAAGTGAAAGATCCGGTGGCGGCGGCTGCGCAGAGGTCTGTTCTTGGCTTGCAGACGGCTGCCTTCTCGCTGTGGTCTCACGTGGCATCTCCTCCACGCGGGTATCTTTGGTGCCTCAATCTCCTCTTGGATTAGCGCCAGCGCACACGGCCTCATTTCGCCCTGATTACCTCTCTGAGGGCCCCGTCCCCAAGTGCAGTCACTTGGCTGCACTACTGGGGGTGAGGACATTAACCTATGAGTATTGGAGGAACACAGTTTAGTTCATGAAGGGTATGGACTATTCTGAGCACTGTAGGAAATCCTAGGGGAGTGGATCACCATTCCGGCTTTTAAGGAGTTTTCATTTCTGGGTGGGACAGGATAAAATATGCAGGCCCTGAGTGTGTGACTGACCTGGGTGTAACTTCAGCCTTTCTCATGGTGCCCAAAATTAGGTGACCTGCTTTGAGTAGCTGGAAGTGTGTTCTTCACGCGGTTGTTCAATAGCTACTCATTTTATGAGGGCACTTTTCTTATTAGTAAATGTAATTATTTCATCAAGTCTACATACGTGAGACACTGGGAATATAGTTCAGTGCGCACCCATGATTAAGGGTTGAATTAATAGAACAAACGTTCAATTAAAGGACAATAAGAATTGAGTGCTTCAAGTGAGGAGCTGAAGGTGTCAGTAGGTGCTTTGAAGAGAGGTCAGGGATCGGGAGAAGTTGGGAATGATCTCACTGGTAGTGATTGGTGTGTGCTAATTGAGATGAATATGGATGAACCTGAGACTGAGGATTGTCAGGCGTTTATGCCTGGTGTTAGGGAGCTCCAGCAAGGCAAACCCACTGGGGGATTTTGTAGTTGTGGGGAAGAGGGGGGAGAGATCATCAAGAACAAGTTTGCAATATGCTGTTCAAAAAGTTTATCAATGCATTTAATTTGTTACCTTATTAATTGGATGGAAGGTTGTAGTCACAAAATTCTACTAGCAGTAGGGGGTGTATGTCCAGATTGTATATGCTACGTGAAGCTCCCATTCCTTTGAGAATCACGTAGTGTTCCGCTTCGATTTCAAATTGGAGATGTAGTGTGCACAGGCGCACATGCATAACCATAATTGGAAGTAGTGGGAAAATTACCATTATACCCCCTCCTACCCCAAAAGCTCTTCGTACAAGATATTGCAAGGGGACCGTTTTGCCAGGAGGTGTCGCCTTTTTGACATGCTTCATGTCTGACAGGTTTCCATGCAGTTTTGAAAAGCCCGCTACTGCCGACCGAGCAGCACGTAACCGCCGGGACCTGGCGACTTCCCTTGCATCGGGCATTCTGTTGCTCCAGGGGCAAACGTGGCGAAACCTGAGTTTCAGTCCGGTGTAGTGTAAAAACAAAGGCATTCCAGTCAGGCAGATCTGGACTCAAATACTGGCTTTGCGTGCCAACCTCGAAAAGCGTTGTTTTGTCATCTGGAAAATGGGAAGTGACTGTAACTCTGGTGGCGGCTGTGAGGACCCCGACTGAGAAACTGAATCAACCCATGGCAATCTTTTCAGCCAGGGATGGCAGCTGTCTCTTCCCTCAGGGGCCCCTCTCGTCCAGGTTAGAGTCACCTGGGAATCTGAAAGTAACTCTGTGCTCTAACCACAACTCTGACACTCAGATTCCTGGGGATTTAGGGTGGAAGTTGAAATTCTATGTATTGCAAATCCCCCCTTTTCTTTAAAGCCACTATTGGCTTGGGAACTAGTTCTACGATCCTATCGGACAACTCCAAACAGTACAGAGAACATCAGGCATTTGGTATGGCGCCCGTCACCGTGCCACCCCAATCCTGTGTGCATGTCTGTGGGTACATGTATGTACGTGTTCCAGTACAATGACTCTTTCTGAATCGGCAGCTCCATTATTTGTACAATATCCTGCTTCAATATATTTCCTATTTACTTTTGGTTGATGACTTATATACTGTGATTTAGAGTTACTGTGGCTAATTTTCTCAAATGGCAAAACCCACACAAAGACAGTTATTAAAGAGGAGTCTTGCTAACATCAGTGGAATGAGTGTGTGTCTCTGAGGCTGACAACTGTGGATTGACACAACACACCTCAGGGTAGGTATTCCAGTAGGTTAAAACATCAATCTCACTTCTTTGTATGCTGTCTAGTTTTATAGATTCAAAATTATATAAGTTTAAGCATAAATGTATACACACGATACATGTATGTGTATATATGTATATATGTGTGTGTAGGGGTGTGTGTGTATGTATAGAGGAACCCCCAAACAGGACTTATTTTCTGGAAGGCAGGCCCCTTGTAGGCTTCCCCCACTAGGTGAGTGTTCTAGGAATCCATCTGTAGCAGAGTACCAGCTGGTGGTGTTGTGAGAGGCTGTGTTTGGCTTCAGTGAATTTTTTTTTTTGAAGACTTTTTCAATGTATTTGCCCATTTCACGATGGGTGATTTATTGGTGCACCTGCTCGCCTGCACTGAGTATTCAGCAGTTTTTTTTGTTTGTTTGTTTGTTTTTCTTTTTTACCAAAAACAGCATTACCCCTATGACCCACCCTCCCTATTTACCCAATCTTGCCCTGAGTGACTTTTTTTTTTATTGTTGTTTCCTTGTATGGAAAAAAAAGTCCTCAAAAAAAAAAAAAGTTTTGCTGATATGGAAGAAGGGAAACAAAAAATGTCAGGGGCACTAAAAAGCATCAAAATTGATGAGTTCAAAAACTGTTTTGAGCAGTGAAAATAATGTCTTCATAGGTGTATTCATTAAATGGAGAATACTTGCAAGGTGACTGAAGTTTAAACATGTTAAAACAGATACACACTTTTTTATAAATTCCAACTTTTGGGGTCCTCCCTCATATAGGTACATAAATATATGCATGGATGGATGTTTACATAGGCATATACGCACAAATATATGTATATAATATTGTAAATAATGGAGACATAAATTTTTTATGCATATACAAATTTCCAAATTACTTAAATTATGTTTACAAAGTTTCTACATCGTCAGCTGATACGATGAGCCTTTAAGACCTGCACTTGACCGTCGGTACACGTTACTCAGCACATTGCAGATTACCCAGATGTTTGTAGCATCCTCCCTCCTGACATCGCCGAAGGCCTCCAGGAACAGCAGCATGAGCTGCTTCTCTTTCCGATCAGTGGGTTATCCACAAAAACTGGCTCGCGTTAGCCCCGGAAAGCACAGGAAAGCTACTATGATGTAAACAAAACGTGTTAAGTCACAAACATCCCCGTAGACATGAAGTGAAGCTAACCCACTGTTCCAACTCTCGGGGCAGAGAAAGGGGGGACATTCATAATCCGCAGGGTTTTGTTTCGATCATGGGCCGGATCCAAGCTGTAAGGTCATGGGCCACTGAAAGTGTGTTTCAGAGTTGGCTGACCCTTTCACGTTGCATCTTATTCTCACACACTTCATTAAAATGAGACTGTACCAGCCATGCTTGTAGGAAAGACGCATGCACATGTGTCCTTCAAGTCCCTGTTTCTGTGCATCACAGAAGCAGCCGACTCCATGGACCTGAGCTGTGCCGGGCACCCACCTGTGGATGGTGTGTCATCTCTGTGCTGTTGACATGAGTCTGGTGAGGAAGATGCCACTGTATATGGTGCCTCAATGTGTTCTCCTTAATGTGTTTTATCGGTTCATGAGTACAAATAAATACCAGCGTGATTTCCTGAATACCAACCAGGTGCCAGGCATTGTGTAGTAACTGTCTGGTATTGACATGGTCCCTGAAAGATCGATCTGTTATTATCCCCATTTTATAGCCGGTGGATCTGAGGATGTACTTCACTTGCCTGTGTCTGTGTCACTCAGCAGGTAGAGATTTGACACGACGTCTGTCTGAGACCCCGCCTGACTTCATCCTCACACACCACACTGTTTTATAGTCACAGTCTCTACTTGACGCTCCCTAAGATCATGAGAAGGAGAGTTTCTACAGCCGCTGAGTTAACTCTCTGACAACTCGCCTTGATCCGAAAGGCACATCCACTCGCTTCCAGCCATAGCTTGGATGGGGGCCTAAATGTCTATTGAGTGTCTGGTTGTATAAATGACTGTGTGAGGCGCCCGTCTTCTCCATCAAGCTACTGAATAGTGATGTAATTAGACCCAGCACTTAGACTTTGCTTCCTTCCATGATGTTTTTATCATTTGCTGATTAGATTACAATGTGAATGATTAGCAAGCATAGTTTCCCCACTCTAAGCAATAAGAAGCTCTCTTCCACATTTGGAGATGGCTGCTGGGTTAATCCACTAACTGTCTGTACATTGATCCAAAATTACGTGCTGATGAGTGGCGATGAACTCCGTGAAATTCAGGAAGTGGCTTTGTTGGCGGCCACCAGCATGTGCTACGATTCGATATGGCTGTGTCTCATAACCCCAGGAAAGTATATTTAGAACTCTGGAAAGGAGAATTCTTGCAGCTGGGAAGACCCATCTCTAGGGACAGTATAATAATACAAATATTTTCAAAACTTATTTAGGCCCTGGCTGGTGTAGCTCAGTGGGTTGAGCTCGGGCTGCAAACCAAAAGGCCACCAGTTCGATTCCCAGTCAGGGCACAGGCCTGGGTTGCAGGCCAGGTCCCCAGTGTGGGGCCATGTGAGAGGCAACCACACATTGATGTTTCTCACCCTCTCTTTTCCCCTCCCTTCTACTCTCTCTGAATGAATAAATAAAATCTTTGAAAAAAAAAAACTTATTTAGTAGTTATATATTGCCAGGCAGTATTCTAAACACATTGCATGCACGAACAGCTTCCATAGTCACCATAGCCAGTGAGAAAGTTGGGGTACAGGGAAGATACAGCAGGTCCCGGGACCCAAGCTGAGACCGCGGTGCCACTGCTTTTACTCCAGACTCTGTGTTCTACACTCAAAACAACAGAAACAGAGACAGCTTTGAGGCCCTGGCCAGGGGGCTCGGTTGGTTGGAGCATCACCCCGTACACCAGAGGGCTGTGGATTCGCTTCCTGGTCAGGGCACGTACTTAGGCTGTGGATTCAACCCCCAGGGAGAGACGTATCGGAAGCAACCAACTAATGTTTCTCTCTCCCTCCCGCCACCCTCCCTCTCTCTGTAAAAATCAGTAAACATATCCTCAAGTGAGGATTAAAAAATATATAAAGAAAAAACAGCTTTATGGAGATATTATTGACATATAAAATGGATATATTTAATGTACACAACCTCATCTCTTGATAGAGGTATCTGTTATGAAAGCAAGACCTCAGCCAAGCTAATTAACATTCCCTGGAGATTCTATATTCTTAACCACTGTGAAATCTGTCTTTCAGGAAACCACATGGGGTCATAAATTTAGCTTTGAGTACAAACTGCGTATTTAATTTACACCAGGATTTCTAGCATAGAGGTTAATAATTCTGGATATAAATTCTAATACAAATTACATTTTCCATAAATTGGTGTTTCCTGACAAATAAACAGAAGTTTATTCCTCATTGTATTTTTTTTTTTTTTTTACGGGAAATGCTATTCTAGACTTCTGTGCTGACATAATGATATTGCCTTCTTCTGTTCCTTTATGTTTTATGTTTTAAAATACATTTCCAGGGCCCAAGTTGATGGGGTCCTCACAACTCCTTTGTGTTGGGAAGGCAGGTGTTGTTTTCTAGATCTTAATCACAGGGCCATGTGATGGGTAGTGCACCTCCGATTCTCTGAGGCTGAGAATGAGAATACACATTCGATTTCTGAAGAAGCGGTGGGGACTGCATCACATCCGTGGTGATGATGTTGTCTCAGGCTTCAGGAAACAGGGATTTCGTAACAACGGGTGGAGGTGCAGGTGGATGCAGGTGGCAGAGAAGGTGCAGGACAGGTGAGAAACGCACAAATAGGCATATTCCCACTGAAAACAAGACATGAGGTTAGTATTTCCCTGCAAATATGCTCTGTGAAGTTGCGGATATATATTTGAAAAAGATTTGTCACCTCTAAAACAGGCTTTCCTTCAGTTGCTTTTTTTTTAAAACTTTGAAACTATTTTTGGCCATGTTTATCATGGTGAGGTTCATGAGAGATTTAGTATGTGAGAGAAGTGACATCTCAGTAGTAATTAAGTAATGAGATAGAGTTCTTCATTTATTTTCATTTACCAAACAAAGTAGATTTCTTTTAGCCTCTAGAAATTATTCTTTATGATGTGCCTCAAGAATTTTCTGTGTTCCTTTCCTTACATTCTGGGTTATTCTCAGAATGGAGATATAAATAGTAACTCTCTTATCATTATGAAAATGGATTTTTGCATGCAAAACAAAGTATTTTATGTTTAAATTGATTATTATTTTGAAAATATGCATCAGATTTCACTTAAAGGATCCCCATTTTTCTTGAATTTATTGTTTTTGGAAGAAATAGGTTACATTTTTTCTCAGAAGGAAATTCTGAGTGTGTGTGTGTTTCTTACTTAAGATAAAAGTAATCACTTAAAAACTGACACAAAATACATATTAAAATCAACTTTCATAAATCCATATTTGTCAGTTTCAGAATAAATCCCTGACATTAATTTCATATGTTTCCCATTTATTACACTTTCAGAACCATAATAATTGCATATTTGTATTTGGATTCTATCTTCAGAATACGAATTTGAATGTTCAAAATTGACACATGTGCACTGTGGACAGTTGTGTATGGAATAGTTAGCAATGCACATGTCATAAGTGCCTTCAACATGTCATGTTAGTAGGAAACTGATTTCTTTATAAATATAAGTATGGACTTTTCACTGATATCATTGAAAGTTCAATGAAATATATGTTCATTTTAATTTAAAAATATTGTTGTTAAAGTTCCTATTTTAAAAATATTAAAAAATACTTTAAAATATTAATACCATTTCAATTTGCTCTTTCCTTAGCTAATTTAATTTATTGTGCCTGTGATTCATTATTATAATCAATTGTCACAACCTGTACCACTTTAGGCTAATTATTTAGAGAATATGCTACATTTGGTCATATAACAAGTTATTACCCTTAGGTGGAAAAGATAAGGTACGGTAATCAGACAACATATAAATTAACTTCAAGATCAAACTTTTGTCTGAGATATTATTGGCAATATATTTTACACATAGTTGGTTGGTTCCCTTTTCATTTTGCTAATGTTTAGCCATACAGAAGCATTTTATTTTTTTAAAGTTCCATTTGTTTATTCTTTCCTTTATACCCCTTGCTCTAGAGGACCTATCAGTGAAAATATTGCTGCGTGGAAAATCTGAAATTTTCCTGCCTGTGTTCTCCAGTACAATTTTATAGGATCATTGACTTACATTTAAGTCTTCTATCCATCTTGAGTTTATTTTTGTGTATGGTATAAATGGGTGGTTGAGTTGTTTTTTTGCATGTAGCTGTCCAGAACTCCCAACACCATTTGTGGAAGAGGATATTTTTACTCCATGTATGTTTCTACCTGCTTTGTCGAATATTAATTGGCCATAGAAATTTGAGTTTATTTGTGGGCTCGCTTTTTTTTCCCATTGATCTATATGTCTGTTTCTATGCCAATATCAGGGTATTTTGATTACTGTGGCCTTGTAATATAGTTTGATGGCAGGTATTGTGATCCTTCCTACTTTGTTTTTATTTCTTAAAATTGCTATGGCTATTCAGGGTCATTTATAGTTGCGTATAAATTTTTGAAATGTTTCTTCTGTACCTGTAAAATATCTCATTGATATTTTCATAGGGGTTGCATTGAATCTATAAAATGTTTTGGGTAGTATGGACATTTTGATGATGTTAATTCTTCCAATCCATGAACATGGTATATGCTTCAATTTGTTTGTATCTTTCTTAGTTTCTTTCTTCAGTGTTGTGTCATTTTGTAAGTACAGGTCTTTTACCTCCTAGGTACTTTAATTTTGTTGTTGGTATTGAAAATGGGATTTTTTTTCTGATTTCTGTTTCTGATATTTCATTGTTGATATACAAAAATGCCTTCGATTTATAAATATTGACTTTGTGTCCTGCTGTTTTGCCACATTCACTTCTTAGGTTGATTTTTTTTTTTTTTTGGTGGAGTCTATAGGATTTTTTGTATATACTATCATGTTATCTACAAACAATGACAGTTTTGCTTCCTGTTCTCCAATTTGGATGTCATTTATTTCTTTTTCTTGTCTGATTGCTGTGGCTAGGACTTCCAATACTATGTTGAATAGAAGTGGTGAAAGCTGACATCCTTATCTTGTACCTGATCTTAGTGACAAGTATTTCCTTTTTGTCTGTTGAGTATGATGTTGGCTGTTGGTTTTTCATATATGGCCTTTATTATTTTGAGGTATGTTCCCTCTACTCCCATGTTGATGAGTGTTTTTATGATAAATGGGTGCTGTAACTTATTAAATGCTTTTTCTGCATCTATTGATATGATCATGTAACTTTTGCTTTCCTTTTGTTTATGTGATACATTACATTTATTGATTTGTGAATATTGTACCATCCTTACATCCCTGGGTTGAATCCCACTTGATCATAGTGTATGATTCTTTTGATGTATTGCTGGATGAGCTTTGCCAGTAGTTTGTTGAGGATTTTAGTGTCTGTGTTCATCAGTGATACCTGTAGTTTTCTTTCTTTGTTGTGTCTTTGTCTGGTGTTAGGATTAGGATGATGCTGGCCTCATGAAAAGTGTTTGGTAGTCTTCCCTCTTTCAGACTTTTTTGCATAGTCTGAGAAGGATAGGGCTTAGTTCTTCCTTAAATGTTTTATAAAATTCTCCCCTGGAACCATCTGGTCCAGGGCTTTTGGTTGCCAGATTTTTCATTACTGCCTTAATTTTACCAGCTATTTTCAGTCTGTTTAAGTTTTCTGCTTTTCTTGTATCAGTTTTGGAAGATCATATTTTTGTAGAAATTTGTCCATTTCACCAAGGTTTTCAAATTTCTTGCATATAGTTGTCTGTAATAATTTCTTATAATCCTTTGTATTTCTTGGTATCAGTTGTAATCTCTCTTCTTTCATTTCTGATTTTATTTAACTGGGTCCTGTCTCTTTTTTTTCTTGATGAATATCTTTAAAGGCTTGTTGATTTTGTTTACCTTTTCAAAGACTACCTTCTGGATTTATTAATTCTTTGAATTGTTCTTTTAGTCTCTATGTCATTTAATTCTGCTCTGATCTTGATTATTTCTTTCCTTTTAATCAGGCTGGGCACTGTTTGTTGTTCTTCCTCAAGTTCTTGTAGATATAGGTTTAGGTTGTTTGTTTGAAATGTTTCTAACATTTTTAGGTAGGCTTGTATTGCTATGAACTTCCCTCTCAAGACTGCTTTCACTGCATCTTATAGGTTTTGAACTGATGTGTATTTATTTTCATTTGTTTCCAGCAACTTGTTGATTTCTTCCTTGATCTCATTATTAACACATTTGTAGTTTAATAGCATCTTATTCAGTCTCCATGAGTTTGAATATATTTGAATTTTTTCCTTGAGGTTGGTTTCTAGTATCAAGCTTTTGTGTTCTGACAAAATGCTTGATATGATTTCAATTTTCTTGAATTTGCTGAGGCTTGATTTGTGTCCTATCATGTGGTCTATCTTTGAAAATGTTCCATGTCTATTTGAAAAGAATGTGTATTTGGCTTCTTAGGAACAAATGGTTCTATATATATCAGTTAAGTCCATTTGATCGATGTATTGTTCAGTTTCACAATATCCTTGTTGATATTTTGTTTGGAAGATCTATCCATTTTTGACAGTGGGGTGTTAAAATCCCCTACTACAATTGTGTTGCTGTCTATATCTTTCTTGAAGTCCTCCAAGAATTTCCTTATATATTTGGATGCTTCTATGTTGGGTAGATATGTGTTTATATCTTCTTGATTGATTCTTCCCTTGAGTATTATGAAGTGACCTTCTGGGTCTCTTTTTATGGCTCTTAGTTTGAAGTCTATTTTGTGTGATATGAGTATTGCTACTTCAGCTTTTTTTCCCTGTCCATTTGCTTGGAATATATTTTTCCAGCCCTGCATTTTCAGTCTGTGTAGGTCTGTCTTTCTGAGGTGGGTATCCTCTAGGCAGCATGTGTATGGGTCATGTTTTCTTATCCATTCAGCTACCCTATGTCTTTTGATTGGAGCATTTAATTCATTTACATTTAAGGATATTATTGATAGGTACTTATTCATTTCCCTCTTTAATTGTGTTCCTCTCTCTCTCACTCTTTTTCTTCCTCTTCTTAAAACAGTCCCTTCAGCATATCTGGCAATGCTGGTTTGGTGGAGGTGTATTCTTTGAGGCTTCCTTTGTCTGGGAAAGTCCTTATTTCACCTTCCATTTTAATTGCAAGCCTTGCTGGATAGAGTAGTCTTGGTTGCAGACCTTTGCTTTTCATTATGTGGAATATTTTTTACCATTCCTTTCTGGCTTGTAATGTTTCTATTGAGAAGTCAGGTGCTAGCTTATCAGGGCTTCCTTGTATGTTACTTCCTGTTTCTCCATTGCCATCCTTAAGATTCTCTCTTTTTCTTTGAGTTTTGCCATTTCAGTTATGATGTGTCTTGTAGTGGGTCCTTTTATGTTCATGTGGATTGGGACCCTCTCTGCTTCCTGGCCTTGTGTTACTTTTTCTCTCATCAAATTTGTGAAGTTTTCCATCATTACTTTTTCAAACAGGTTTCCTATTCCTTTCTTCTCTTCTCCTTTTGGTTTCCCTATTATATAAATATTATTCTGTTCCATGTTGTCCTGCATGTCCCTTAAACCCTCTTTGTTCTTTATGAGTCTTTCTTCCTTTTCTTGCTCTTTCTGGGAGTTGTTTTCTACCTTGTCCTCCAGCTCATTGATTTGGCCCTTTGCTTCATCTAACCTGCTTTTGATTCCTTGTTCTATGTTCTTCAATTCAGAAATTGTATTCTTCATTTCCTTTTGGCCCTTGTTAATTGTTTGTATGTCCTTTTTTATGCTGACGTGCTTTGCAGTAAGTTTCTCATAGTTTCCCTGTAGTTTTTGGTAATTCGCACTGAGCTCACTGAGCTTCCTTATAACCATTGTTTTGAACTCACTATCTGATAGTTGCCTCATCTCTATTTGATTTAGCATTCTTTCTGAGGATTCCTCCTTTACTTTCAATTTGGGATTGTTCTTTGTCTTTCCATTATTTATGGGACTCTTCTGGTTTGCTTCTGCTTCTTATATTGATCTGTTTTGACTTCTTGACTTTGTGGTGTGCAGTTCTGTGGCACGAGGCCTGTGAGGTTTTGTGGTGCAGTCTCCTTGATCACCTGAAATTGATGCTCTTGGGATACCCTTTATGCCACTTATGTTTGTTCTCCGAGTGTAATTGGGTTTTGATTGTTGTTGAGTCTTTCTTTGGTGGATCCTTCCCACCAGCTGTCTGACTGAGGGCCCCTCCACCCACCACGTCTTGTGTGCTTTTGTGCAGGTGCAAATAGGTAGTTCTGAAGCTGATTCTTCTGTCTGTCCTAGCTTATACAGCTTCTCTCTCGCTATATTCTAAAGAAGTAATTTAGTAATATTTACCATAATAGCTATACACACGCACACACTCATACTAACGTATACATGGCAAGAATTATTTGAGACATTTCTGTTGAATTGTATATTGACCCTCTTTCCAAAAAAAAAGTGCTTTTATTAAACCTTGCCACTCAGAGAGTTGTGTGCGGCCCACAGTGTTTACATCAGAGTTTGTTTTGGATTAGCCAGGAGGTAGAAACTAAGATAGCAGTTAAGAGTGTTTATAGCAAAGCAACATCATCTTTTTTACTTACTGAGTCTGATAATCATTTCAGCTTTTCTTCTTGTATGTCATGTTTTATTTCATTATTAGTTAATATACTTTACAGTTAATTGATTATAATTAAATTAGTCATTAATTTTTATTTTAGCAGTCCACGACAGATTGATGGGAAAGAAGGGAATAGTGATCCTTGATCACAGAAGTTGAAAAGCAGAGATTTATGTGATCCATGATTCAGACAGTTCAAAGTATAACAAAAATATGATACAAAGTGTAATATTACTAGTGTCACTAGAGAAATTTTCTTTTTCGAAATGTCACATCCATAATGATTTTTTGACATGTGAAATGCAAAAACGGCCATTACCATTTGAGGAATAAGCCACAATTTAAAGTGTCATCAGTACTTAAATGGATGTTTTCTATGTACAGAGAAAATATTTACATGTTATTTATTGATTTTGAACAATGTAAATGATCTTACATGAAAAATGCTATTCATTTAAGGTGAATGAATATGTTAAGTACAGATAAGCTGAATTTTTAATTATTTATAGAAAAAAATTCTGGACCATATTTATTTACTTATATTCAGTACAACTTGCATTTTCATATTCCCCTCTGGTTCCTTCTTCCTGCTGACTTAGCCCTGCGTCTCCTGTCACATGCAGTAGCTTCTTCATCTTTAAAGTATAAGCCAACCCATACTCTATTCCCACTGCTTTGCTTCATTTCTGTGACTTCTGGGTCATTCTACCCACAATCACTCATTTGTCTTCAATGTGCACAGGGAACAGCACAAAGGACTTTTAAGGAATATTTTAAAAATTATCTATTTGAGTAGCTAATGTGTGCATGTGGCAAAAATAAATAAATCAAAGGTATGAAAATGTATACATGAAAATTTGGGTCTCCTTTCTCATCACTGTGCCGCCTCTCTGGAAGAAACTTTATGTTCTTCCACATGAAAACATATACTGACAAAAAAAAAACTTGCATCAGAATTGATAGCCTCTGAGAAACATCTGATGACCAGTGACTGTTTTTGTAAATAAAGACGTGCATTTGCAGTGTTGTCTGTAAGGCCCACGCTTCTGTCCTCCTCGCCATGCTGCCACCTGGGTCTTTGCGTCATGCTCCCTGATGTCTCGGTGCAAGTAACCTCACCCTGGAGGCATTTGCAGGGACCCCAGACCCCAAACTCAACCCTTGGCTAGTTCGTTTCTAGAATCTCTGCAGACATTTTGAATATGTTCATTTCTGAAACAGCAAACATTTTGCTAAGTTATGCATTAAAATTTAGAGGGCTTATAGGGAAAACAGGCCTAGGATTATATCCCTGTAAGTCTGTATAACCAGATTATGAAGAAAAGTATCATCATTTTCATTAAAATTTCAGCAAAGTTGAAAAGAAATGTAAAATTCCTGGTAAATGAAGTAATGGGACAAATATAAGGATTAACCTTAAGAAAAGGGGATGACAGCAGGTGGAAGGCTGAGCAAAGTGAGCAGGGCTCACACAGTCTCTGGAGAGGAGCCTCCTAGCATGAAGGGTTCAGGGACACACAGAAGTTGGGACACTCAACCGGGGAGCCTGCCAAGATTGACCTCTGGGCCAAAAAGTGAGCGACTATCATATAGTCCTTAATTCTCAGTGCCATCCCTGCGCCCAAGGACTGTGTTCACCTGCTCCTGGATGCAGACACAAACCCACAGCTTTGGAAAAATATTAAGCATAAATCAGTGCTATCCAGTGAGACTTTCTGAGACATTCAGTATGGCAAACACATGTGACTACTGAACACTTAAAATATGACTACTGGGATGTGTACATAGCTATACATGGCAGTGGCTATCAAATTGGATGCGGCAGGTATAAACCAATTGATTTCACGTTATACTAATACCATTCTCGTGGTCTCTAATCCACAGGGGCGACTTTGCTCCCCACATGGGGCTGGTGCTCACTGGAACACGTCACGCTGGTTTTATAACCTATGGTCTCGTTAATGTTTTCTTGTACTGAAACAAAACTAACTAGTTGAGAGAGAGAGAGAGAAAGAGAGAGAGAGAGACTGACATTATATATTTGATTAGTAGATTAACATCTGTAATAAAAACACAAAGAGTTGAAGCAGTTAGAATCCTTTCAGTGGAAGCCTGCTCATCGCTGCACATGAACTTGAGCAAACTTTTTGTGTCACTTACCTGCAAATCCTACCCTCAGTAGGTAAGCTCTTTCAGAACTGTGATCCACTTAGTGTGTCCTTATTTCCCTGTGAATAATTGGTCCAGATAAGCATGTTTTGCATTTCAGTTTGCTGTGTGAGTTTAGTTTTTAGAAACTGCTGAGCCATTTAAGGTCAATATTTTGTGCTAGGAAAATATAGACTATTATAATTTACAAAATAAAAATTGCTCATGCACATTAAAATCAATTTTGAAAATATCTCAAAGTATTTCAAATACATTAAATATTAGCTATATTGGACATAAATTATTCTTTGTTATATGTCACAGTATTTTAAATAAGAGTCAAAAGAAGATGATAAATTATGCAGGTTATTAAAGAGCTGGAGTATATTTAACACTTAATTCAATACACTGATCTCAGCAATATGCTGAGAAGATAAAAATTATGAATTAAAGTTGAGAAGATAAGTTTTTTAAACCATTTATCTCTCTCATTCTCACATACTTCCTTTTTAGTCTGTACAACTTGGTTCGTATGTAATAGAAATTCTCAATCCCCTTGAAGAGCAAGTACTTACAATGGTTCTGCGGTAGGTCATCCTTGGAAGGCATCTCATTCTCTGGTCTTTCATAATTAATGCCTGTCTTTGAGAAGCTTGGGCTACTTAGGCTCCCAGGCTATAAGATAACTGGGGATAAAATCAGTGAGTTTCTATAAATTAATTCTCATCCCTGATGCACTATTTTAAGCAACTATATTAACATATATTCTGGAAAAAATAGAATTTTTAAAATAGAAATTCTAGAACATTTTATTTCATTATTTGTGAAAGGATGGGCAAGCTGCAGCCATTTTTTTATAAGTGAATAAACTAGTCATGGCCAATTTATTTAAGCCACTTTCCAAGTTGGTAGCAGAAATGGTGGTCATAGTGTTTAATTTTCTATGGTGAGTAAGAAGAACTTGTAACCCCTTACAATTGAGGAGAAGCTGATCACAGCTACTTGTGTTATTTCAGTAGAAAAACTACCCATGCAATGTCTTGCAGAACGATAGCTTACTAGATATCATCAAACTTGAGGTGCCTTTGAATGTTAAAAGGCGTCATTAGTTTATGGACTACTAATGGGGAAAATGCTATCGATTAAACTGTGACATGCCCTCATTTGTATAATGTGGTTTTCTTTAGCAGTGTTTAAAAATGCAGAATTTTTCCCTAAAGTGTTGTGAAATAGTGTAATAATTTTATTTTGAAGAATCCTCTGGTACAGTAGTTTTTGGAAACACTGCAGACTGATACCAGGGAAGACCGTCATGACCTACGGGTTAGATCTCCAATGGCATTTCGCTCATCTAGAGAATGTTCCTAAATCCAACCCTTATTCAGGTTGGTTCCCACGGTGCCTGTGCACAGCTCCCTGGGAGCTCATCCTGGCACCTGATTTTCCATTCTTCTGTACCTACTACCTGATGTCTGAGCCTTGAGGGCACATGGTAGACTTTCTCTAAATTTGTAGCCTTGTGCCCAGTGTATGGTTGGTACTAAATGATGAATGAATGAACAATAAACTAAAGGGGTGCACAATACCTAATAAAATTCTCTCAACAGACTAACAATACGATATTCCCACATCTGTATCACCATTCAGTGACATTTCCGAGTTGCCCTAGAACCTGGGAAATTTAGTGCATACCCATGGATAATGGGATTCAGAGTAAGTCCCAGAGTAAATACAGTGAACACAAAGAAAGTTCAGGAGAGAAAACTTGAAAGTCTGTACTTTGCAGATTTTCTGTTGGTTTTTTTTTTTTTAAGATTTTATTTATTCATTTTTAGAGAGAGGGGAAGGGAGGAAGAAAGAGAAGAGAAACATCAATGTGTGGTTGCCTTGTGCTCCCCCTACTGTGGACCTGGCCTGCAGCCCAGGCATGTGTCCAGACTGGGAATCAAACCAGCAGCCCTTTGCTGCATAGGCCAGTGCTCAATCTACTGAGCCACACCAGCCAGGGCTTGTTTGTTGTTGTTGTTTTAATGTAATGATTCACTTGATAATTTTCATTCACACTTTATAAGTGTAACTTAAAAATGAATGGTACTTCTGTCTATTCTTCTTAAAGTTGAGATAGTGAGTATATATTTTTTTTCAGGAGAAATGGATGAGGATGCAAGGTGCAGCATTGCAGAAGTAAATAAAGGAGGAAAATATAAGATTTAGATTATTAAGTATGACTAACTATTGCTTTGTCTAACACAAACAGTAGGATCTACAAGGTGGGGAAATAGGACATGGAAGAAAAGGTTACTGCTAACCTCATTTCCTAAAAATGTAACAAATAAAGGAAGACAAGGAAACAGGAAAAGAATAGTTGAAATTCTTCCTGTAACTAGGTGATGTAAATATAAAGAAAATTAGGTCCTTTATTTTGGGTTATGACAACAATAATTGCTTTTTTATTTAATATATGTTATTGATTATACAACTGTGTCCTATTTCCCCCCTTCACTCTCCTCCACCCTGCACACCCCCTCCCACCCACATTCCCACCCTTTAGTTCATGTCCATGGGTCATACATATGAGTTCTTTGGCATCTACTTTTCCGACACTATTTTTACCCTCCCCCTGTCTATTTTCTACCCACCATCTATGCTACTTATTCTCTGTACCTTTTCCCCTTCTCTCCCCCTCCCACTCCCCTGTTGCTAACCCTCCATGTGATCTCCATTTCTGTGGTTCTGTTCCTGTTCTATTGTTTGCTTAGTTTTTTGTTTTTGTTTCAGGTGTGGTTGTTAATAATTGTGAGCTTGCTGTCATTTTACTGTTCATATTTTTATCTTACTTTTCTTAGATAAATTCCTTTAACATTTCATATAATAAGGGCTTGGATTTTTTAGATGCCTTGATAGTCCTAATTAGTGACCCAAATGAGTGTTTGATGATGGTACTCTGGAAAATTTGGACACCCTTAGGTGCATAATTTTGATATGGTGATCCAAGTCATCCTACAGGGTAGCTAGCTAATTATGATTAGATAATGTATCATTTACTCCTCTCTTAAAAATGTTCTTACTATTTTAAGAGATTAATGGTGCTACTGTAATAAACAATTATGCAATCCTAAGTTCTTTAAGACCTCAGAAACATGTTTTTTCCATATTTATATACTTGATCATTTGACTTGTCATGTATAAGTAATTTTTCAAATTATTTCACTTGATATAACATGTATACATCACTGTGATTCAAAAGCCAGCATTTCTGTACATAGTGAAATACGGTATTTTTGTTCCCAGTAAGTTCTCAGATCTTAAAAAGCAGATCTTGTCTGTAACACTATTATAAAACATTGTTCATCTGGAAATGGTGGACAGAGAGCTTATTCTTTTGTAATAGTTACCTTGAAGATTATGGTAAATGATAAGAAGAAAAAAAATGTAACCCATTTCTAAATGTCTTCCTGATTTTTACATAAGAACGTACATACATTTATGCACACATAATAGTCATTTGAAGCAGTTTTCATATTAGCCCATGTATATTCCCCCAGACAATGAAATTAACCACTCATCTGAGTTCCTTTTGCAGTGAATTTTATTCAGTTAAACAAAACAAGACCAATTTCTGTAAACCAAGTCCAAAATTTTAAATAGAATTTGTATATAAGTGATTAAGAATACATTTAGTAATATAACTCAAGTTTTTTATTTACTTCATTAAAATTTTCTCTAACATACACAATGTTATCTCAGTACTTGTTTTTTTAAATTTATTTTAATTGTTGTTCTTGTACAGTTTTCTGTCTTTTACTCCCATCCCAGCCCACCGCCCCAGCCCTCCCCACCTCCCTCCCATTTCCATCCCCTCTAGTTTTTGTCCATGTGTCCTTTATACTTGTTGCTCTAAACCATTCCCCTTTTTCCCTGAAATTCCCTCCCCTCTCCCCTCTGGTGACTATCAACCCCTTCTCACTTTCAATGTCTTTGGTTATATTGTGCTTGTTTGTTTGTTTTGTTGATTAGGTTCCTGTTAAAGGTAAGATCATATGATATTTGTCTTTCACTTCCTGGCTTATTTCACTTAGCATGATGCTCTCCAGTACCATCCTTGTTAATTCATTCTGGAACTCATGACAAGTGCTGAAACTAACAGGTATTGAGCAAGCAACAAGTCATTAAGCATTTTCTCTTGTGGGGCGCATCCTGACTCATCGTGCAGTTCCAGCAAGTGTGACAGGTCTTGAGCACTGAAACATTTTTTCTCCTCAAAATGTGACAAGTACAGGGTTTGAGAAGTTCTGATGTGGATGAGTACCAACGTATGACTGTAATTTATTAGTCTAAATTATACTTCTTTAATTTTATTTTAATTGTTTTTGTACAGTTTTCTGTCTTTTACTCCCATCCCAACTCACCTCCCCAGCCCTTCCTACCTCCCTCCCATTTCCACCCACCTTAATTTTTGTCCATGTGTCCTTTATGCTTGTTCCTGTAAAACCTTCCCCTTTTCCCCTGAAATTCCTTCCTCTCTTCCCCTGGTGACTGTCAGCCTGTTCTCTATTTCAGTGTCTTTGGTTGTATTTTGCTTATTTCTTTGCTTTGTTATTTAGGTTCCTGTTAAAGGTGAGATCATATGGTATTTGTCTTTCACCTCCTGGCTTATTTCAATTAGCATGATGCTCTCCAGTTCCATCCATGCTGTTACAAAGGGTAGGAGCTTCTTCTTTCTCTCTGCTGCATAGAATTCCATCGTGTAAAAGTACCATAGTTTTTTGATCCATTCATTTACCGATGGGCACCTAGGTTGCTTCCAGCACTTGGCTATTGTAAATTGTGCCGCTATGAACATAGGGGTGCATAGGTTCTTTTGGATTGGTGTTTCAGGGTTCTTAGGGTATAGTCCTAGCAGTGGAATTGCTGGGTCAAAAGGTAGATCCATTTTTAGTTTTCTGAGAAAATTCCATACTGATTTCCATAGTGGTTGTACCAGGCTGCAATCCCACCGACAGTGCACTAGGGTCCCCTTTTCTCCACATCCTCTCCAACTCTTGTTGTTTGTTGCTTTGTTTATGATGGCCATTCTGACCAATGTGAAGTGGTATCTCATTGTGGTTTTAATTTGCAACTCTGATAGCTATTGATACTGAGCATCTTTTCCTGTGTCTCTGAACCCTCTGTATATCCTTCTTGGAGAAGTGTCTGTTCCAGTCCTTTGCCCATTTTTTAACTGGGTTGCTTGTCTTCTGAGAGTAAAGTAGTGTAAGTTCCTTATATATTTTGGAGATTAAACCCTTGTCTGAGGTATCATTGGCAAATATGTTTTCCCATACAGTTGGTTCTCTTTTTATTTTAATACTGTTTTCTTTAGCCGTGCAGAAGCTTTTTATTTTGATGGGATCCTATTTGTTTATTCTTTCATTTATGTGCATTGCTTTAGGGGACATATCATTAAAAATGTTGCTGCGTGAAATATCTGAGATTTCCCTGCCTATGTTATCCTATAGGACATTAATGGTGTCATGGGTTATATTTCAATCTTTTATCCACCTTGAATTTATTTCTGTGTATGGTATAAGTTGGTGCTTGAGTTTCATTTTTTTGTATGTAGCTGTCCAGTTCTCCCAGCACCACTTGTTGAAGAGGCTATTTTTAGTCCATTTTATGTTGCTACCCCTTTGTCAAATATTACTTGACTGTAGAGACTTGGGTTTATTTCTGGGCTCTCTGTTCTGTTCCACTGGTCCATGTGCCTGTTTTTGTGCCATTACCAGGCTGTTTTGATTACAGTGGCCTTGTAATACAGTTTGGTATCAGGTATTGTGATCCCTCCTACTTTGCTCTTCTTTCTCAAAATTGCTGCAGCTATTCAGTGTCATTTATGGTTCCATATAAATTTTTGAAATGTTTGTTCTATGTCTGTGAAATATGCCATTAGCGCATTGATAGGTATTACATTGAATCTGTAAATTGCTTTGGGTAGTATGGACATTTTGATGATGTTGATTCTTCCAATCCATGAACATGGTATGTGTTTCCAATTGTTTGTGTCTTCCTTGATTTCTTTCTTCAGGGTTGTGTAGTTTTCTGCATACAGGTCCTTTAACTCCTTCTCCTTCGTTAGGTTTATTCCTATGTATTTTATTTTTCTTTTTGCTATAACGAATGGGATTTTTTCCTTGATTTCTGCTTCTGCTGTTTCATTGTTGGTATACAAAAATGCCTTTGATTTCTGGATATTGACTTTGTATCCTGCTGTTTGGGCAAATTCATTTATTAGGTCTAATAGCTTTTTGGCCCAGTCTATAGGATTTTCTGTGTACAATATCATGTCATCTGCAAACAATGGTAGTTTTGTTTCCTCCTTTCCCATTTGGATGCCTTTTATTTCCTTTTCTTGTCTAATCTCTGTGGCTAAGACTTCCAATACTATATTGAATAGAAGTGGTGAAATTAGAAAGCCTTGTCTTGTTCCTTATCTTAATGGCAAAAGATACAGTTTTTGCCTGTTGAGTATGATGTTGGCTGTAGGTCTCTCATATATGGCCTTTATTATGTTGAGGAATGTTCCTCTATTCCCACTTTGCTGAGTGTTTTTATCATAAATGGGTGTTGTACCTTATCAAATGACTTCTCCACATCTATTGATATGATTCTGTGATTTTTGTCCCTCTTTTTAATTATGTAATGTATTACATTTACTGATTTGTGAATATTGAACCATCTTGTATCCCTGGGATGCATCCCACTTGGTCATGGTGTGTGAGTTTTTTAATATATTATTGGATGTGATTTGCCAATATTTTGTTGAGGATTTTAGAGTCTATGTTCATCAGCAATATGGGACTGAATTTTTCTTTCTTTGTTGTGTCTTTATCTGGTTCTGGGATTAGGATGATGCTGGCTTCATAAAAAGAGTTTGGGAGTCTTCCATCATTTTGGATTTTTTGGAATAGTCTGTGAAAGATAGGGGTTAGCTCTTCCTTAAATGCTTTGTAGAATTCTCCTGGGAAACCATCTGGTCCAGGACTTTTGTGTGTGGGGAGTTTTTTTATTACTGCTTCAATTTCATCTGCTGTTATTGGTCTGTTCAGGCTTTTGCTTGTTCTTCATTGAGTTTTGGAAGGTTATATTTTTCTAGAAACTTGTCCATTTCACCTAGGTTTTCAAATTTTTTGGCATATAGTTATTCATAGTAATTTCTTACAGTCCTTTATATTCCTGTGGTATCAGTTATAATCTCTCCTCTTTCATTTCTGATTGTGTTTATTTGGGTCCTCTCTCTTTTTTTCTTGATGAGCCTGCCTAAAGGCTTGTCGATATTGTTTGTCTTTTCAAAGAACCAGCTCCTGGGTTTATTGATCCTTAGAATTGTGCTTTTATTCTCTATGTCATTTAATTCTGCTCTGATTTTGGTTATTTCCTTCCTTCTACTCACTCTGGGTTTTGTTTGTTGTTGTTCCTCCAGTTCTTGTAGGCGTAGGGTTAGGTTGTTTGAAATGTTTCTGTCTTTTTTAGGTAGACCTGTATCGCTATGGAGTTCCCTCTCAGGACTGCCTTTGCTGTGTCCCATAAGTTTTGGGTTGTTGTGAGTTCATTTTCATTTGTTTCCAGAAACTTTCTGATTTCTTCCCTAATTTCATTCTTAACCCATTCATTGTTTAATGGTATGCTGTTCAATCTCCATGATTTTGAGTGTTTTGGGTTTTTCCCCTTGTGGTTGGTTTCTACTTACAGTCCCGTGGGGTTGGAGAAAATGCTTGGTATGATTTCCATTTTCTTGAATTTGTTGAGGTTTGTGTTGTGTCCTATCATGTGGTCTATCTTTGAAAATGTTCCCTGTGCATTTGAAAAGAATGTGTATTTAGTTTCTTTGGGATGAAGGGCTCTCTATATATATCAGTTAAGTCCATTTTATCTAGAGTGTTGTTCAATGCCACAATATCTTTGTTGATATTTTGTTTGGAAGATCTGTCCATTTTTAACAGTGGGGTGTGAAAATCCCCTACTATAATTGTGTTGCTCTCAGTATCTTTCCTGAAGTCCTCTAAGATTTTCATTTTGTATTTATGTGCTCCTATGTTGGGTGCATATATATTTACAATGTTTATGTCTTCCTGGTGGATTCTTCCCTTGAGTATTATGAAGTGACCTTCTGGGTCTGTCTTTATGGCCCTTCTTTTGAAGTCTATTTTGTCTGATATGCATATTGCTACCCTGTTTTTTTTTTTCCTGTCTGTTTGCTTGGAAAATTTGTTTCCAGCCTTTTACTTTCAGTCTGTGTAGGGCTTTTGTCTGGATGTGGGTCTCTTGTAGGCAGCGTATGTGTGGGTCATGCTTTCTTATCCATTCAGCTATTCTATGCCTTTTGATTAGAGCATTTAATTAATTTACATTTAAAATCATTATTGTTAGGTAATGATTTATTGCCATTTTCGTACCTATGTTCCTCTCTCTCTCTCTCTCTCTCTCTCTCTCTCTCTTTTCCTTCCTTTCCTTCGCAGTCCCTTCAGCATCTCTTGCAGAACTGGTTTGGTAGAGGTGTATTCTTTTAGACTTCTTTTGTCTGGGAAGCTCCTTATTTGATCTTCTATTTGATTGAAAGCCTTGCTGGGTAAAGTAGCCTTGGTTGCAGGCCTCTGGTTCTCATTACTTGGAATATTTCTTGCCATTCTCTTCTGGCTTGGAGCGTTTCCATTGAGAAGTCAGCTGCTAACCTTATCGGCGCTCCCTTGTATGTTACTTCCTGTTTCTCCCTTGCTGCCTTTAAGATTCTCTCTTTGACTTGGTATTTTGCCATTTTAAGTATGATGTGTCTTGAAGTGGGCCTCTTTGGGTTCCACTTGATGGGACTCTCTGTGTTTCCTGGATTTGTGTGACTTTTTTCCTCATCAAATTAGGGAAGTTTTCCATCATTACTTTTTCAAATAGTTTTCCTATCCCTTGCTCTTCTTCTTCTCCTTCTGGTATCCCTATTATACGGATAGTATTATGTTTCATATTTTCTTGCATTTCTCTTAATCCCTCTTCATTCTTTCTGAGCCTCTTTTCCTTTCCTTGCTCTTTCTGGGTGTTTTTCTCTACTTTGTCCTCCAGCTCACTGATCCAATCTTCTGCTTCATTGGTCCTGCTTTTGATTCCTTCTAGTGTGTTCTTCAGTTCAGAAATTGTATTCTTCATTTCCTCTTGGCCCTTGTTGATAGTTTCTATTTCCTTTTTCATGTTGATATAATTTCCAGTGAATTCACTGTAGTTTCCCTATAGTTTCTGGTAGCTCATTGTGAGCTCATTGAGCTTCCTGATAACCATTGCTTTGAACTCAATATCTGATAGTTGAGTTGCCTCTATTTCATTTAGCATTCTTTCTGGGGCTTCCTCCTTTCCTTTCATTTGGGGTTTGTTTCTTTGTCTTCCCATTGTTTGTGAGACTCTTCCTGTTAGTCTCAGCTTCTTAAATTCATCTGTTCTGGCTCCCTGGGTTTATGGTGTGAACTTCTGTGGTAGAATACCTGTGAGATTCAGTGGTGCAGTCTCCTCGGGTATCCTGGTGTTCACAGCTTCTACTCTGTCAGCTGTTGGATGCCCCCCCTCTTTGGGTCCAACTCTGTTTTTTTTTCACATTTGCGGTATTTTTATCTCACCAAGGTTCGTGGGTGTGAGCTCTGTGTCTTTCACAAAGCCCCCTCCTCTGGGCGCATGGGTGCATCTGGTTGCTTGAGTAGCATGAGCTAGTTATTTTAAAAGATAAACAAATTGATAAGCCTCTAACCAGATCCATCAAGAAAAAAAGAGAGTGGCCACAAATAAATAAAATCAGAAATGAAAGAGGAGAAATTACAGCTGATACCACAGAAATACAAAGGATTGTAAGAAATTACTATGAAGAACTATATACCAAGGTGTTGAAAACCTGGGTGAAATGGACAAATTTCTAGAGAAATATAATCTTCCAAAACTGAATCAAGACAAAAAGGAAAGCCTGCACAGACCAATAACAGCTGATGAAATTGAAGGAGTAATCAAAAAACTCTCAGCACACAAAAGCGCTGGGGTGCACAGTTTCACAAGAGAATTTTACAAAACATTTAAGGAAGAGCTAACCCCTATCTTTCCAGACTATTCCAAAAAAATCCAGTAAGATGGAAGACTCCCAAACTCTTTTTATGAGAGCAGTATCATCCTAATCCTACTCCAGACAAAGACAAAAAAAGGAAGAAAACTGCAGGTCAGTATCACTGATGGACATTGATGTTAAAATCTTCAACAAAATATTGGCGAACCACATCCAACAATACTGTAAAAAGATCATACACCATGATCAAGTGGGGTTCATCCCAGGGATGCAAGGATGGCACAATATTTGCAAATCAATAAATGTAATACATAACATAAATGAAAGGAAAGACAAAAATCACATAATCATGTCCATAGATGCAAAAAGGCATTTGATAAGGTACAACACCCATTTATGATAAAAACACTCAGCAAAGTGGGAATGGAGACAGTACACCTCAACATAATCAAGGCCATATATGAAAGACCTACAGCCAACATCATACTCAACAGACAAAAACTAAATATTTCCCACTAAGATCAGGAACAAGACAAGGATGTCAGCTTCACCACTTCTATTCAACATAGTATTGGAACTCCTAGCCACAGTGATCAGACAAGAGAAAGAAATAAAAGGCATCTCAATTGGAAAAGAGGAATTAACTATCACTTTTTGCAGATGACATGATAGTGTACATAGAAAACCCTATAGACTCCACCAAAAAAATTGCTTGACCTAATAAGTGAATTAGTCAAAACAGCAGTATAGAAAGTCAATATTCAGATATTGAAGGCATTTTTGTACATAAACAACAAGCCACCAGAAACAGATATCAGGAAAAAAATCTCATTTGCTGTAGCAACAAGAAAAATAATGGATCTAGGAATAAACATTATCAAGGAGGTAAAGACCGTTTCTCAAAAAACTATACAATACTGAAGAAAGAAGGAAAACACAAATAAATGGAAGCATATTTCATATTCATGGATTGGAAGAATTAACTTCATCAAAAGGTCCATACTACCTAAAACAATTATAGATTCAACGTGATACCTACCAAAGTACCAGTGACATATTTCACAGATATAGAACAAATATTAAAAAATTTATGTGGAACCATAAACAACCCTGAATAGCTGCAGCAATTTTGAGAAAGAGGAACAAAGTAGGAGGGATCACAATACCTGACATTGAACTATGTTACAAGGCCACAGTAATCAAAACAGTTTGCTACTGCCATAAGAACAGACACATTGATGAATGGAACAGAACAGAGAGCCCAGAAATAAACCCAAGTCTCTATAGTCAACTAATATTCAACAAAGTGGGCAGAAGCATAAAATGGAGTAAAAGTAGCCTCTTGAACAAATTGCGTTGGGAAATCTGGACAGTTACCTGCAGAAAAAATGAAACTTGAGCACCAGCTTACACCATACAGAAAAATAAACTCAGAATGGATAAAAGACTTAAGTATAAGTCACGATATAAAAGTCCTAAATGAGAACATAGGCAGCAAATTTTCAGATATTCCATGCAGCAATATCTTCACTGAATGTCCTCCAGAGCAGGGGCATAAAGGAAAAAATAAACAAATGGGACCTCATCAAAATAAAAAGCATCTTGCATGGCTAAAGAAAACAGCATTAAAATGAAAAGGGCACAAACCATGTGGGAAAACATATTTGCTAGTGATATCTTGGATGAGGGTTTGATCTCCAAAATGTATAAAGAACTCATGCTGTTCCACTCTAGGAAGACAAACAATCCAATAAAAAAATGGGCAAGGGACCTGAACAGACACTTCTGCAAGGAAGACTTGGAGAGTGTGCAGATACATATAATGGATGCTCAGCATCACTAACCATGAGAGAGATGCAAATTAAAACCATTGTGAGATACCACTTCACACTGGTGGGAATGTCCATCATAAAAAAATCAACAAATAATAAGTGCTCTCCAGGTTGTCGAGAAAAGGCAATGTTAGTACATTTTTGGTGGGAATGCAGATTGGTGCAGCCATTGTAGAAAAGAGTGTGGAATTTCCTCAGAAAACAAAAAATGCAACTGCCTTTTGACCTAGCAATTCTGGTGTTGGGACTATACCCTAAGAATCCTAAAACACTAATTCAATAGAACCTATGCACCCCAACATTCATAGCAGCATAATTTACAGTAGCCAAATGCTGGAAGCAGCCTGGGTGCCCACCAGTAAGTGAGTAGATCAAAAAACTCTAGTATATTTGCACAATGGAATATTATGCAGTAGAAAGAAGGAGCTCCTACCCTTTGCAACTGCATGGATGGAACTGGAGAGCATTATGCTAAGTGAGGTGGTGAAAGACAAGTACCGTATGATCTCACCTATAAGTGGAACATAATCAAGAAAGCAAACAAGTGAGCTAAAAATAACCAGAGACATTGAAATAAAGAATAATCTGACAGTAACCAGAGGGAAGAGGGGAGGAAAGTAACGGGGGAAAGAAGGGAAAGGGTCATCATGGAAAATGTATAAAGGACACATGGACAAATCCAAAGGGACGTAGGGTTTAGGGTGGGGACGTGGGGATGGGTGGGGCAGGGGAAAACAGTGGTGGGATAATGGAGACAACTGTATTCAAACAACAATAAAAATATGAATAAAAATAAATGCAAAACGTTCATAGTGGTGCTAGATACATCTTAGCTGTTGTTATTAGATACCAGAAATCCAGGTGTTAGCAATGCGTTTTTCCCAGTTGTACCTTGACACAAAGGGAATTCTAAACCTGAAGTGAGAAACATAAACACTTTCTTATTTTGCATATTCTTGGGTACAGGTTGCTGAAGTGCAGCTCAGTGCAGACAGTTGCTATGTTGTTTACATGACCATAATTTAGTTTTGTGTTATTATAATTTGTTTTAGCTGTCCATTTTTGGACACACGTGCATTATGAGCATTGTAAATAGGAGGTAAATGTGTGCCGCATCTGTGTTGTTACTGGACAGGTAGAATGAGCATTTGGTACATATCTGTATAATGGGAACATTAATATTAATCTCCCCATTAGTTTTTTTAGATTTTCATTTGAAATTATTTATTTTCTAAAATAGTACCTTGCAAAATATAAATAGTATGTAGTAGTAAGCAATTATCATGCTTAGAATAGTTAAAGAAAATATATTAAATATATTTCAAATATAAGTTGAAATTTATCTATATAAATCAATAAACATTTCAAATTATTCATTGAACACCTAACATGTTATATCTTCTATGTAATCTGTGCTGTATTAACACACCGATTAGCTTTATTTATATAACAATGCTTATTTAACAATGCCTGTGTGTTAGCCAGAAATATGAAACAAATATATAACCTTGACCCTGAATCAAAGTGCTGAGTGTTACGTACTAAAATGGAAGTTTGTACCGTCACACACAGAGGCTTAGACATGGGTCTATTTTATCAATCAGAGGTTCCAAGAGAATTTCCTTAAGACAGCGATGCTGAATCCGAATGGGGGATGGGCAGAACAATAAATATGCAAAACATTATTTTATGTGCTCAGTAAAACCCAGTGAAGAAAGTATGGAATCACTTGGCGTACAGTAATCTGTTCCCTGATGCACAGGATGTTCTTAGGGGTTCGTATGCCAGTGGAACGAACTAGCTTCTGATGTTACAAGCAGGGGTGAGCGGGGGAGGAAAGAATGCCGCAAAAAGACCAAGTTTTTGGTTTTTATCTGAGGGGGATGTGACTGGCCTTGGTAAATACTCCAGATCAAATAAATGCCTGGAAACAGCCTTATGGCAGCCCAAGTCGGTATGAGAAGAGTCGTTGGTGTAACATTCACTGCCGGCCACGTTTCCCTTGGAGAATGTCTCCGTTGAGAAAACACTGTGTCTTCAAACTTAGAGGGGGCAGTTGGGGGATATATAGAATGGAGTTTTCTCTTTCTCTCTTCCTCCTTCCTTCCCACCATCCCGCCTCCCATCCTCTGTCCATCCCTTCCTGTCTGTCTTTAAATGTCTAGAATGTAATACGGTCCAATGGAGTTAGGCTGGGAGGATGTCGACAGGCTTTTTGCTCTTCATTTCTTCTGGCTGGCTTAAGAGTGAGCACCCAGAATGAAAAAAAAGATCAGGTAAAGTGCTTGACTCTTTGGTACCACTCAAAGATGGTGAGGTGGTATGAGTGGGAACAGTGGTTGGAGTTTGGAATTTTCATAACTAGAGTAGCAAGGGAGCTAAGCAGTGCTGGATGGAGAGGGTCCAGGGAGCATATGAGTTGTGTCCTTTAATTGCTAACCTGGCTGTGGGGCCCACACATGCACGTCATGGGAGAGCAAGCCTGCCTTCCTCCAAACCTTTCTCTGGTTTGATAGTATCACTGCCTACCCAGTTGCTCAAGCTGGATAGTTGAAAATTTTATTTACTTCTCTTTGCCCTTCCCCTCCTGCCGAAAAATAAACACGTTCTACAGTTCCTTCCAAATTAGATCCTGAATTTTCCCACCTTTTCCCCCATCTTCGCTGCCACCAACCTAGGCCAGCTTGCACCATTTATGGCCCAGATTGACTGAAATGGTCACGACACAGACTTTTCTGCATGCAGCTAACGTGCTGTAATCCATGCTCTGCACAGCAGTTGGGGGGGATCTTTCAAAACTGTAAATCAGATCGTGTCACACGTTGACTTAACACTTCAGCAGCTTGTCATTACACTCAGAAAAAGGTCCAGGTTCCTCGCGCTGGCGTACATGGCCATGCCTGACGTGGGTCATCTTATCTGTCGAACCTGTCTTGTTTTTCCTTCCCAACAATATTTCAGCACAGTCCTTCCCAGTCTCCCCGGGGAAGTTTCATTTCTGCCCGGACTCTCATTCACTTCTTTGCATGGAAATTCTGCCCTTAGCCGTTTGCACGACGGCTTTCCTCTCACTTTTGATGTTTCAGGTTTTATCTCACCCCAACTCAAAGGGGCCTTCTTCAGGAGCAACTGTAGATGGCTTCCTCCACCCCAGTTTTCTCCCCCACAGCCCCTGGTCTGTGTACGTGGTACTTAGCACAGTCTAGGCTTGTGTTTGTTGACTTGGCTACTCTCAATTTGCTTCTTCAAATGACTACTCTCCATGAAGACAGAAACCATGTCTCTCTCTTTCTCCAGAGTCTTCATCATTCAGCTCTGTGCCTGACACGTGCAGATCCAATATGCTTTTGGAAGATCGAATGGTAAAAAAGAAATAAGAATTTTTAACTGAGTTCATTAGGAGCAGAGGAGCTGGGGCTAATCCCTCTAGGTAGGAACATATCAAATATATACTTATGATATTAATGGGCAGAGGGACAGGCATCACTGCCAAGGTTTGTTTAGGTTAAAGATGTGCTGTGTTTATTCAGGGAAGCTTTCCGTCTTTACATACTCACAAATTTAATGTTTGCTCAGATTAGAGTGTAATTTCTTATTTGGATGTCTGTCGAGGACCCAGACTTATCATTTACACTTTCGTTTACCCTTATTATTTTAACTTATCCCTCATTAAAATTAAAGCAACTATTACTCACCACTCAACTTAATATTTTTGTGCCCTTCACGAACAGTCTAATCATCTTTCATCATCATGTATTTGGCCCCATTTACCCTTTATTACTCCTCCATCTCTTACCCTTCTGGTAACCACCATACTGTCGACTGTGTGTCTGTGAGTTTCAGGTTTATATCCCACACGTGAGTGAAATCATATGGTTCTTAGCTTTTTCTGAGTCACTTATTTCACTTAGTATAATACTCTCAAGATCCATTCATGTTGTTGCAGATGGCAGTCTTTCATCTTTCCTTATAACTGAGTAGTGTTCCATTGTATACATGTACCGCATCTTTATCCAGTTCTCCACAGGGCACTTTGGTTTGTCTCCACGTTCTGGCCATGGGGAATAACGCTGCAGTGAATGTACGGGTGCATATATCTTTGCAAATACATGTTTTTGAGATTTTCAGGTAGATATATTGGCGATGCTTTGCTGGTTATATGGTAGCTCTGTACTTTTAATTCTTTGACGAACTGCCGGACTATTTTCCGTATTGGTTGTACCAGTCTATACTTCCACCAGCAATGAATGAGGGTTTCTCTTTTTCTGCAGCAACTCCAACACTGGTTATTTTCTGTCTTGTTGATAATAGCCATTCTAACAGGTGTGAAATGGTAACCCTTTGAAGTTCTGATGTGCATTTCTCTAATAACTGGTGAAGTTGAACACCTTCCTTGTATGTCTCTTGGCCTTTTGTCTTCTTGGGAAAGGTATCTATTCAGGTCTTCTGACTTTTTTTTTTTTAATTGGATTCTTTGCTTGTTTGGAGTTGAGTTGTATGAGTTCTTTGTGTAGTTTGGATATTAACACTTTGTTGGAGCTGTTGTTTGAAAACATCATCTCCCATTCAATCAGTTGCCCTTTCGTTTTGTTGTCAATTCTGTGTGTGCGTTCAGGAGCTTTTGAGTTTGATATAGTCTTATCCATGTCTTTCTCCCTTTATTCCTTTGCTTTTGGGGTCAAATTCATAAAATGTTCTCTATGACCAACATCCCTAAGTTGAGTTCCTATATTTTCTTCTATGGATTATTTCAGATCTTATACTTAGGTTTTTTGATCCATTTTGAATTAATTTTTGTACAGGGGGACAAACTATAATTTAGTTTCATTCTTCTGCATATGGCTTTCCAATTTTCCCAGCGCCATTTGGAGAGCCTTTCTTTTCTCCATCATGGGTTTTTGGTTCCTTTGTTAAAACTTATTTGGCCATATGCCTGTGGTTTTATTTCTGGGTTCTCAATTCTATTCAATTGGTCTGTGTGTCCATTCTTCGGCCAATACCATGCTGTTTGGATTTTCGTAGATCTGTAGTATAATTTGAGGTCAGGGAGTGTGAGATCTCTGCTTTATTATTTTTCCTCAGGATTCCTTTTAGCTATTTCAGGTCTGTTGTGGTTCCATACAAATCTGACATTGGGATTTTGATGGGGATTGTATTAAATCTCAATATTGCTTTGGGTATATGGCCATTTTAGTTATATGTTGATTCTTCCATTTCATGTAGCAGAATCTCTTTCCATTTCATTGTCTTTTTCAATCTCTTTTAAGAATGCTTTGTAGTTTTCAGTATATAGGTCCTTCACATCTTTTATTAATTTTATTCCCAGGTATTTCATTCTTTTGTTTGAAATTGGAAAAGGGATGTTTTTCATTTCTTTTCCTGAAGTTTTGTCGTCAGTGTATAGGAAATTAGTGAACTTTTTGTACATTGATTTTGTACCTTGCAACTTTACTGTATTTATTGTTTCTGAGAGTTTTTTGGTTGCATCTTTAAGGCTTTCTATATACAGAATCATGTCATCTGCAAAAAGTAACACTTTTACTTCTTTCTTCCCAATTGAATGTTTGTTATTTCTTTAACTTGTTGGACAACTTTCAGAGCTATTTTAACTAAGAATGATAACAGTAGACATCCTTGTCTTGTTCATGATTTTAAAGGAAAAGTTTTCTGTTTTTCACCATTATGATATTGGCTGAGGGTTTGTATTGTATGTCCTCCATTATGTTGAGGTACTTTCCTCCTATACACATTTTACTTAGTGTTTTAGTCATAAATGGATGTTGTATCTTACCCAATGCTTTTTCTGCATCTATTGATGAGATCATAGTATCATTGTCCTTTATTTTGTTAATGTGGTATATCACGTTGATCAATGTGCATATTGAACCATCCCTGGAATGAACCCCACATGATTATGGTTTATTATTTTTTAATGTATTACATTCAGTTGGCTAGTAGTTATTAGGGTTTTTGGGTCCACATTCATCATAGATATTGGTTTTTAGTTTTCTACTGTTTTCCTTGCCATGTTTTGCTATCAAGATCACATTGGCCTTAAAAAATGGGTTAGAAAATATTGCCTTATTAAGTTTTTGGAAGAGTTTAATAAGGACAAGTATCAAATCTTCTTTGAATGTTTGGTAGAATTCACTACTTAAGCCCTTTGTCCTGGAGTTTTATTTTTGGGAAGGTTTTCGATGGTTGTTTCAGCTCCTCACTGTTTAACAGTATATTTAGATTTTTCATTTTTTCATGATTCAGGCTAGGAAGGTAATGTGTATTGATAGGATCTTACATGTTTCTTCCAGGTTACTGAATTTAGTTTCATACAGACTTTCATAGTATTCTAGTATTCCATAGTATTCCTTCGTGTACCTGTTGTATCTATGGTAACATTTCCTCTTTCATCTCTGATTTTATTTATATGAGTCTTTTCTTTTTTTTCAGTAGATAGTCTAGCCAGGGGTTTGTGAATTTTGTTAACCTTTCCAAAGAACCAGCTCTTCTGTTGTATTATTTTTTGTATAGTCTTTTTGTTTTCTATTTCATTCCCTGCTCTAATTTTTATTATTTCCTTTCTTCTGATGACTTTGGGTTGTTTTTGTTTTTGTTTATTTTCTAGTTCTTGAAGGTGTGACGGGATTTCTCTTGTTTCTTGAGATAGGCGTACAATGTATAAATTTACCCCTTATTACTACTTTCTCTGTATCCCAGAAGTTTTTATATGTCCTATTATCATTTTCATTTTTCTCATTATATCTTTTGATCTCACCTTTTATTTGTTCTTTGACTAGGTCATTTCTTAATAGTATGTCTTTTAATCTTCACATGTTTGTGGGTTTCTCTACATTCTTTTTGCAATTGATTTCTAATTTCAAAGCATGGTGGCCAGAGAATATGCTTGGTATAATTTCCGTCTTCTTGAATTTGTTGAGATTAGTTTTATGAACCAGCATATGGCCTATTTTTAGGAATGTTTTATGTGCCTGGAGAAGAATGTATCATTTGATATTCTGGGATGAAAGGCTCTATAAATGTCAATTATGTCCATTTGGTCTAATATGTCATTTACGGCTGATATTTCTTTGTGGTTTTTCTGTTTGGTTGATCTGTGTAGAGCTGTCAGTGGGATATTAAGGTCTCCAACTATGACTGTGTTTTTGCCAGTTTCTCTCTTTAGTTCTGTTAGTATTCGCTTTATATATTTTAGGGCTCACTCATTGGGTGAATATATATTAAGAAGAAATAGATCTTCTTGCTGTACTGCCCCTTTTATAAAATATCCATCTTTATCTCTTATCTTGAAATCTGTTTGTCAGATATAAGTATGGCTACTCCTGATTTTCTATCCATGTTATTTGCTTGGAGAATCATTTTCCACACTTTCACTTTAAATCTACCTTTGTGTTTGCAGCTTAGTTGTGTCTCCTGAAAGCATCATAGGGTTGTTTTTTGTTTTTTGCTCCAATTTGCTATTTTGGGCTCTTTATTTCAGTCCATTTACATTTAGGGTAATTATTGACATGTGAGAATTTCCTATAGCCATTTTATCTTTTGTTTCCTTGTAGCTCTGTGCCTCCATTGTTTTTTTCCCTTTATGTTGCTGTTTGTTCTTTTTTGTTGTGGTGTTCCATATTTATTTCCTCTGTTTTCTCTTTTTCTACACTATGAGTTTCAGTTTTTGTTTTTTTTTTGTGTGTGATTACCATTAGACTTATGAAAAAATCATGTTTTCTATATACAGTAGTACATACAGTTTATATACATATAAATATGTATACAGTTTATTTTATTTTTTAACATTTTTGGTTGTTCAAGTACAGTTTTCTGCCTTTCCCCCCACCCCTCCCAAAAACCCCAGCCCTTCCCAACTCCCTCCACTGTTTCCACACCTCTTGTTATTGCCCATGTGTCTTTTATAATTGTTTCTGCAAACGTGTCACCCGTTTTCCCTATAATTCCCTCCTCTCTGGTCACAGTCAGTCCATTCTCAATTTCAGTGTCTTTGATTATATTTTGCTTTTTGTTCATTTTGTTGATTAGGTTCCTGTTAAAGGTGAGATCATATGGTAACAGTCTTTCACCACCTGGCTTATTTCATTTAGCAAATTGTTCTCCATTTCCACCTACGCTGTCCCAAAGGCTGGGAGCTCCTTTCTTTCTGCTGCACAGAATTCCATTGTGTAAATGTACCAAAGTTTTTTGACCCATTCATTCACTGATGGGCACCTATGGAGCTTACAATACTTGGCTATTGTAAATTGTGCTTCTATGAGCATTGGGGTGCATAGGTTCTTTTGGATTGGTGTTTCGGGGTTCTGAGGATATAATCCTAGCAGTGGAATTGCTGGGTCAAAAGGCAGTTCCATTTTTAGTTTTCTGAGGAAATTCCATACTGCTTTCCATAGTGATTATACCAGTCTGCAATCCCACCAACAGTGCACTAAGGTCCCCTTTTCTCCACAACCTCTCCAGCACTTGTTGTTTGTTGCTTTGTTTATGATGGCCATTCTGACTGGTGTGAATTGGTATCTCATTGTGGTTTTAATTTGCATCTCTCTGATAGGTAATGATGCTGAGCATCTTTTTGTATGTCTCTGGACCCTCTGTATGACCTCCTTGAAGAAGTGTCTGCTCAAGTCTTTTGCCCATTTTTTTAATTGGGTTGCTTATCTTCTTAGAGTGGAGTCATGTGAATTCTTTATATATTCTGGATATCAAACACTTGTTTGAGGTATCATTGGCAAATATGTTTTCCCATATGGTTAGTTCTCTTTTCATTTTAATGCTGTTTTCTTTAGCCATGCAGAAGCTTTTAAGGAAGACATAAACAAATGGAAACATATACTGTGTTCATGGATCAGAAGAATTAACATCATCAAAATGTCCATACTACCCAAAGGAATTTACAGATTCAATGCAATACCTATTAAAGTATCAATGGCATATTTCACAGGTATAAAGCAAACACTTCAAAAATTTATGTGGAACCATAAATGACCCTGAATAGCTGCAGCAATTTTGAGAAAGAGAGCAAAGCAGGAGGGATCATAATACCTGACACTAAATTGTATTACAAGGCCACTGTCATCAAAACAGCCTGGTACTGGCATAAGAACAGACACATAGACCAGTGGAACAGAACAGAAAGACCAAAAATAAACCCAAGTCTCTACGGTCGATTAATATTCAACAAAGGGGGCAGCAACATAAAATGGAGTAAAAATATCCTCTTCAACAAGTAGTGTTGGGAGAAGTGGACAGCTATCGGCGAAAAAAATGAAACTCGAGCACAACTTAAGCTATACACAAAAATAAATTCAAGGTGGATAAAAGATTGGAATATAAGCCGTGACACCATTAAAGTCCTAGAGGAGAACATAGGCAGGAAAATCTCAGATATTTCATGCAGCAACATTTTTACTGATATGTCCCCTAAAGCAATGGACATAAAGGAAAGAATAAACAAATGGGATCTCATCAAAATAAAAAGCTTCTGCATGGCTAAAGAAAACAGTATTATAATAAAAAGAGAACCAACTGTATGGGAAAACATATTTTCCAATGATACCTCGGGCAGTGGTTTAATCTCTCAAATATATAAGGAACTTACACTACTTTACTCTCAGAAGACAAGCAACCCAGTTACAAAATGGGCAAAGGACTTGAACAGACACTTCTCCAAGGAGGACATACAGAGGGTCCAGAGACACATGAAAAGATGCTCAGTGTCACTAGCCATCAGAGAGATGCAAATTAAAACCACAATGAGATACCACTTCACACCAGTCAGAATGGCCATCATAAACAAAGCAACAACCAATAAGTGTTGGGGAGGTTGTGGAGAAAAGGGGACCCTAGTGCACTGTTGGTGGGATTGCAGACTGGTACAACCACTATGGAAAGCAGTGTGGAATTTTCTGAGAAAACTAAAAGTGGATCTACCTTTTGACCCAGCAATTCCACTGCTAGGATTATATCCTAAGAAACCTGAAACACCAATCCCAAAGAACCTATGCACCCCAATGTTCATAGCAGCACAATTTACAATAGCCATGTTTTGGAAGCAACCTAGGTGCCCATCAGTAAATGAATGGATCAAAAAACTATGGTACATTTACACAATGGAATTCTATGCAGCAGAAAGAAGGAGCTCCTACCCTTCGCGACAGCATGGATGGAACTGGAGAGCATTATGCTAAGCAAAATAAGCCAGGCAGTGAAAGACAAATACCATATGATCTCACCTTTAACAGGAACCTTATCAACAAAACAAACAAACAAGCAGAATATAACCAAAGACACTGAAATAGAGAACAGCATGACAATCACCAGAGGGGAGAGGGGAGGGAATTTCAGGGGAAATGGGAAGGGTTTACAGGAACAAGTATAAAGGACACATGGACAAAAACTAGGGGGGTGGAAATGGGAGGGAGGTGGGGAGGGCTGGGGCTGTGGGCTGGGATGAGAGTAAAAGGCAGAAAACTGTACAAGAACAACAATTAAAATTAAAAAAAGGGAAAAAACTAATAAAAGAAGTAAAAATAATGGAAAATAATGCAAATGAATAATAAAATACTAGTGCTATGGGATAGCATAGTGAACTTCGTCTGAGTTTCTCAGTTTTGAAGGTTAGCCTTGTGCTCCCCCTTTGGATTGGTCTCTGGACCTTTCACAACTCTACCTCTGTTGTCTCACTTTGAGGAAGAAAAAGACGAGAGAAGAAATAAAAAAAAAATCATCTTTCTCCTGACTTTAAACCCATTGAGTGAGTTCCGCTGGTCGTCCTGGATGCCACAGGAAGAGGGGCGCTGGGCTTTGCTTTCCTTCCTCCCTATGGTTTTGAACAGGAGCCAAAACCACAGGGAGGGATCCTGATGGGGGCCACGTCTTGGCCGAAATATTCACAGTTACCCAGCCTTCAGCCCAGGTCCTCCGTGAGCTGCTGGGCCCCACTGTCCATCTGTGCCAGGCTTGCGGCTTTAATTCACCAGCTGCCCCGAGGTCCGTGTAGTGAGTCCCCTTGTTGCTCTTTTCCAGCCCACTGTGGCCGGAGCCCACCGCTGGGCAAGCAGCACCTGTCAGCCTCCTTCCATGTGTCGCCACTCAGCCTCTGGGCGATTGGTGCAAGTCAGGTGCTGGCAAGCACCTCAAATCAGCCTGGGGGCGAGGGGTGCCTGCAGCAGCCAGAATCAGCAGCAGGTCAAGCATCGTCAGTGAGCCTTCGGGCAGGCAGCCCCCGCCTGGTGGCTAGGCTGGGAGCCCAACACGGGTGGGCAGCTCCAATCAGCCTGAGGGCCAGCGGGGCGAATCAGCTGCCTAGCAAGCTGCCTGAGTCAGGCGGGGAGAGCAGCTCAAATGACCCTCGGGGTGAGCCAGCTGCTGCTCCAGAGTTCCTAACAAAGCAGCTGTGAGCCTTTTATTATTATTATTTTTTAATTTTTTAAATTTATTTTTAAATTTACTTTAATTGTTCTTGTACAGTTTTCTGTCTTCTACTCCCATCCCAGCCCACCGCCCCAGCCCTCCCCACCTCCCTCCCATTTCCATCCCCCGCCTAGTTTTTGTCCATGTGTCTTTCATATTTGTTACTCCAAACCCTTCCCCTTTCCCCCTGAAATTCCCTCCCCTCTTCCTGCTGGTCACTGTCAGCCTGTTCTCTATTTCAGTGGTTGTGTGTGTGTGTGTGTGTGTGTGTGTGTGTTTGCGTAAAAACCTCTTGTTTAAAGCCCACTGTTCTTAACAAGAGCACGCCTTTTCACACAGCCCAACTTTGTAACAAGTCCGACACTGTCTGGGTCGGGTCCAACATGGCCCAACGCTTCCCCCTTCTCCAGGCGTCGCCCAGCTCCCCAGTTTCTCTGGCAATGACCTCGGCGGTGCCCGCAGTCCCAGCTGGTGCACACCACCTCTGCGTGTCTCCCACTTCATCCCTGTTCCTCCCCGGAGACTTCAAGCATCCAGGCCCCTCCTGGTGCCGGGATGCCCTCCCTGCTCTGGTAGCAGAGGGGGCTGGTGATCTCACTGTCATCCCAGTACCCTATTGTTGGTGCCGGGATCCCAGGGGCCTTACCATCCCAATGCAATCTCCTCTCTGTCTGTTTTTCAGTGTCCTCTACAATTTTTGGCCCCCAAACTTCATATAAGCTGGGGTTCCATTGGCTGTCCACTCTGTTCCTCAGAAGACTGGCTGGGTGCTCCAGCTGGGCACAGGGAGAGCTGGGCTCCGCTCCCACCTGCCTCACCTCCATCTTCCTTCACCTGAAACATCTTTAATTCCTTTCAGGAAAGGACTAGTTAAAAACTGTGTAGCATGAAAGCACAGCTATTAAAAATGGTAAATGAGATTAATGTTTGTGGACATGGAAAAATCCCCTGACAACTAGGTTATGGGGAACTTTTTTCCATCTTTGATTTTTATTTCTGATGTGCTTTTACAAGGAGAGAAAAATAAAGACACTTCTTTTCTGTAGGAAGAGGCTGATGGCTACATGGCAGTGACGTGTGTTGCTGTGGCAGGACTCGGTTCTGTGTGTCCCGGACACTGTCACAGGTGTGAGGTGGCTAGACTGGGTCCAAACCCAGAAGCCAAAGGGCTCACAGCACTTCACTCACTTCAGCTTTTGTGTCCTTCGTTTAGGAACTGGGTAGACTTAGAACCAAGTTGAGTTTTGACATTTTGAAAAAGCGGAGGAGAAAAATAACGCTGCTTCTCTGTTCCCATATTGCCACATGCAGTGCTGCGGTCATTCAAACTCAATCACTGAGATTTCCCGTGCGGTTTACCTTGTCTCGTCTTGGTCATCCTCACTCTTGTTACTCTTACCCCTCCCATTACTTCTCCCATCCATGTCCTTATCTGTTCTGGTACCAAGTTCGTCTCATGCTGAACGATCCTTTGTGTCGATGATAAGCTAACTTTCCATATGAGATTGTCTCTTTCTCACTTTCAACGCAAGTGCTAAAGTAATGTTCAAAGTGTCGTAATATGGCTCAGACTCTCTTCGTCACTTCCTGTGACCTACTGGGGAGTGGCTTCCTTACTCTCGTGCTTCCGAGTTTGATGGAGACTTTTCGTTGGCCAGCCATTGTACCATTGATGGGCACTTGGCTCCCAGTCTCATTTGTCTGGCCTATCCCACTGCATTTTTAATTACCTTGCCTTTTCTGTGTTTTTCCTCTTTCTGGCAGTCTTGTCTTTATCTATTTTTTTCTTCCTCTCCATGGAACAAATTACAAACAAATATCATAAAGGATAGGTAGATAACTCCCCTAATTATCAGTGTATTAGGGATTTTTGGAAAAATTCCACATTAAATTGTTCATGTACTCCCGAATGTCTAGCCATTGCTAATTAGTCTTTTTTGCTTGGCCATTTCTTATCTTTGGCAGGTTGTACCATTTGTCCATTTGTCTTTTGATCCCTCTAAAAAAATGAATTCTTGCTTGTAAGAACACTGCTGAATATAACTTATCTTTTCCCCCTTATTTCAGGTGACAGAATCATGTGCTTCTGTCTTATATCTCCAACAAACATATATCTTCCTTCAAGGTTTCTTCACCTGGATCTCTAGGCTTGAGCCTCTGTTGACCAAGATCCAAGATAGCATGGGGGCTAAACACTTGATCTGTAATGATAGATTGAGTTGGTAGACTTAACAGGTATAAGTATCTCTCCCCTAATTGACCTACATGAATGACTGAGGGCACATTATTTAACCTCTTGAAGGCTGTTTACTTACCTGGATAAAGCTAATGCATTTGAGTGAGTTTTTGCCTTTACTGGAATATCTTTTCCTTCCTGTCCATTTTTTAAAATTTTTAGCATCTTTTAGTTTGTAAATTTACTATCTTGTGCCTTTGCCCATTTATTCCTGGTATCATTCATCCCTTTATTATTGATTTGTAAGATTTTTTAAAATTTATTTTTCCAGATATGTTGCTACATAACATTGTATAAGTTTATAGTGTTCAACATGTTGATTTGATACACTTATATTGCAAAATGATTATTACTGTGGTATTAGCTAATCCCCGTGTTACCTCACATAATTACCAATCTTTTTGTGTGGTGCGAACTTTTAAATTGTCTTTTCTTAGTAACTTTTAAGTAAATAATTCACACTGTTATTGACTACAATCACTATGCTATTATGCATTAGCACCCCAGAACTTATTAATCTTGTAACTAGAAGTTTGTACTCTTTAACCAACATCTCCCCTTTTCTGCTACCCCCCAGTTCCTGGTAACCACCAGTCTAGTCTCTGATTCTGTGAGTTTAGTTTTTCAGGTTCCATATATAACTAAGATCATACAGTATTTGTCTTTCTCTGTCTGACTTGTTTCTCTTGGCAAAATGCCCTCAAGGTTGATCCACGTTACCACAATTGGCCAGATTTTCTTCTTTCTCATATTGAATAATATGAGAAAGGCAGGTTGAACCATACTGTACTGTGTATACCACATCTTTTCTATTTATCCGCTGATGGACGTGTACATTGTTTCTGTATCTTGGCTATTGTAAATAATGTTGCAATGAACACTGGGGTGCAGATCTGTCTTTGAGATCTTGTTTTCATCGCTTTTGGAAATATGCCCAAAAGTGAGACTGTTGGGTTATGTGGTAGTTCTGTTTTTTAAAGGCTGTACCAGTTTAACTTCTCGCCAGGAGTTCACGAGGATTCTCTTTTCTCCACAGTGTTTCAATACTTATCTCTTGACTTATTGACGTGAACACTCTAATAGTGTTGAGGTGATATTTCCTTGTGGTTGTTATTAGGACTAGTTGGGTATTGAGAAAATTTTATTGTATTTTGCATTTTTTCTGATAGTGATGTTGAGCACCTTTTCATATATCTCTTGACCCCTGTATGTCTTCTTTGGCAATGTCTGTTTCGTTATGCTGCCCATTTTTAGTCAGATTGTTTTATTTTACTGTTTACTCGTATGAGTTCTCTATACATTTTGTGTAGTAACCCCCTAACAGATATATGATTTGCAAATATTGGGTTGGCCAAAAAGTTCACTTTTTTCCTGTAAGATGGCTTTATTGGCACTTCGCTTCTTTAACTTCATTCGAAACAATTTTATTAGATTGCACTGTGACAGCATGCATTAAAAAAACTTATCAAAATTGGTGGATTTCTGTGTGGCCATTTTCATATTGGAGATGGAAGAAAACACACAACACTTTAGCATTTTATGCTTTATTATTTCAAGAAAGGTTAAAATGCAACTTAAACACAAAACCAAGATTTGTGCAGTGTGTAGAAGATGCACAGAAGATGCTGTAATTGATCAAATGTGTCAAAAGTGATTTGTGAAGTTTTCTGCTGGAGATTTGTCTCTGGACAGTCCTCCAGGGTCGGGTAGACCAGTTGAACTTGACAGCGATCAAAGCCAGACATTAACTGAGAGCCAACATGCTCAAAATATCCAAATCAATGAAGTTATTGGTGAAAATGAAAAATGTGTCTATTATTTTACACAAGAAACTAACAGGACTTCTTGGCCAACCCAATATTTTCTCATTTCATAAGTCACCTTTCCTTTTACTGATGGCTTATAAAATTTTCAACATCTTAAAACTAGTTTTTAAAAAGGACATATGACCTAATTTTGTTAGATTATGTACTGAATTTGAAACATTTTAGAAATACTAGAAATTTTTGTTTTGTTCCACTTAGGCTTTTTATGTATCAATTTTGAATATTTCAGGAAATTTCCACTTGATGTTTGCATACTTTAACATTTATTTTCATTTAATTGTAATATGAATTATACTTTTAGCTAACTCTAATGCAATTTCTTTTTATAAGGCATTTTTATCAACATAAAAATATTCAGCAGTGTTTTAAATGGAGTAGAAGTTATTGAGGCAAACTAGTTTAAGGGAACTGATCTGCTTTATACATGGAGGTCTATTACCAGGCTCCCTCTCTTGCAGCATGATTTTGAAATATTCCCTTTTTTTATAGTGTACAAGGATGAAGGTTCAGAAATAATCCTCTTTCTTTCCTCCTCCTGACCCTTATCCTGCCTCTGCCTTTTAACACTAATTCACTGAATTGCGCTTCTCTTCTCTGAGACTAACAGATACAATTAGAATATCACAAGATAATAACTTTGATGTTTATAATTTTGGCATTTATTTTTTAGTGTTGCCATCTTATCAACTTGTTAGTGGTATTCCTTCTAGAAAGCCCCATTTTCCCTGCTGGATCACAGCACCGGCTGAGAAGAATTATAGCAAGAACCTTAAAGGGACTCAGAAGCACAGGTGGATCTTGGAAGGCACTGCTCTTGGGGAGAAGAAAAGAGGAGGGATCTCTCTCCGAGGCTGAGAGGGGCGAGAAGGGGAGGGTGCAGGTGGTCAGTACTAAGGATAATTAAGAGCGGAAAGGGCCCTGACTCATGTGGCTCAGCTGATTGGCCATCATCCCACAAAGTGAAAGGTCACCAATTCAATTCCCAGTCAGGGTACATGCCTGGGTTATGGGTTGGGTCCTCGGTCAACTTCGAAGACTCAGAATATGAGCAGACAAAAAACTGGAGGATATGAAATTAGAGTTTATAAACTAAGGAAATATAAGAAAAAGTAATATCATCCCAGAAAAAAAGTTAGTTTCTTTCAAAAATATAAATAAGTGGAAAGTCACTGTTAAAAATATGAACCTGCAGGAAAACATTAGATGTTACATTAATCTGAAATTGCTTGTGCATCATTTAGTGAGATTAAAATATTTTGAATATTTTCCCCTTCATAAAACAATCATGATCTATTTTCAAAAATGGAGGTACATTTTTTCTCAGACAGTCTGACATTCAGCAGTGAATGCAAATTGGGACATATTTTAAAATATCTGTGTGGCGATTTCCAGAGTTTGATCCAATCCATGCATAGCATCCAAGGAATTGTTTTGTTGCAAACATTTTCATTGTGTGGTATCAATCTGTGTGTGTGTGTGTGCGTGCATGTGTGTATTTTTTTCTCTACAATGGCTACAAGGTTTCTTCAGGCAGACACTGTGCTTCGATATTTATCTCTCTATTTCCAGATCTTTTCAAGATCTGCCACGTGCATCCTAGGTGCACAGTTAGGTTTGATTCATATCCTAGCAACCAGCTACTACTTACCTTGGAGCAGAAAGTCTATTGCTTTTGGTGGAGAAGGACTTTTCATTATATCTTGAGATTTATGATGGACCCAGTGAATGAGATCAAGGCTTGGTGTTGAGCAAGCTTGGCAGGGAGGGAGGCTGGAGAGCGGCGAAGCCTTGAGCGGTCAGGGTGGGGAGGGGGTACAAAGGGAGTGAGAGGAGGGACCAGAGAGAGCTTGCGCTGTGGACCTTGGTGGCACTGACACATTCTACGTGCACATGAAGTGACCGCAGACACACGGCAGAAGGGCGCAGGCACAGTGGCAGCCGGAAACCCTCAGTGCATTGATTTTGGGTCTGAAATAAATGCGATGAATTCCGCACAGACGGGTTTTAGGACAACCTTTAGCGGGCATCTTGTCTCCTGCTACACGGTGAGGCTCTTCTGTGAACCTTTGACTGTACCTAGGCTCTCAAGGTGAAAAAGACACCTTTCTCAGGGCAGACGCAGGCTGCCCTGCCGCGTGCAGCAGGTTTCTTTATTACAGGTGCTGGGGGGGCAACGTCTCAGAGCTGCCTGAAGCCACGTAAATTTTGCTGGTGTTTCCCTTTGTTGTAAGGATTGACAGTTCCTAGTGAATGGAAAGTGTATTTTCAGAAACTAAGGTGTTTTCATGATGGAGAGCATAACACATTTTTTCCAAGTTTTTATAAAGTTGATAATTCACTCATAAACAACAGCAACAACAACAAAAAAACAGATTCTGATAATTTGGTAACTGGAATTGGTTCTGTTCTCGGATAGAACTCTTGGGGCCAGAAAAGTAAATACATTGTAATCAAAGCGGAATAGGCTTGTCTGGAGAAAACCTCATTCAGTTAATAGAAGTTGCATTTATAATGTGCCTGGAACTGCTCAAAGCCCTCGTACTTGTTAGCTCCCCAACTCCGCGTGGTATTACCCACTATAAATTATTATTCCCATTGTTCTGAGGAGGAACGTGAGGTACAGTGAGTTCCCTTGCTCGGACCACTCGGCTGGTAGCTGTCAAGGTTCACACCGAGGCATCTGGACCTGGTGTATAAAAATATGCAATTTAATAATTATAAATAGATAAATCATGCCTTTGATCAGTTACATGTTTTAGTTAGGTGATGTGAGATTTAGGTTCTCCAGAAAATCGTTCTGTCTAGAATTCTGTATACGCGTGGCTCTGATCTGGTGTGTTAGGTTGTCTTCCAAAATTTTAATGGGTGTCAGTGTGGTATGGCTGACTTTGACTCCCTGACTTCCTGAGTCTGGAATATGGAAAGCACTTCCTGTGCTCAGTTCCTATCAGCATATTTGTTGAGCTTCTACTAAGTGTAACACTTACAATGAAGTAAGTGTCTTCAGAGAACATGTGCTACTTACTATAGGACAGTTTAATTCTTTAGGCTGATGGGAGAAATGTCAAAGTGATTACGTGGTTCATTGCCACATGAATAAAACAACTGGAAGCGTGATTTCTAAGTTCACATCTGTGCTCTGGTCCTTAAGACCCTTGAGGAGGATATGGAGAGACTCAGCTCTGTGCTGCACATGTAGAGTATCCAGCACAGCTGAGGAAGCCTGACCTTAGGCAGCCTCCACCTTTTAAAGGAGTGGCGAGCAACCCCCCCTGAACTTTGTACTGCAGGGCAACATGGTCTCTGTAATTGGACTGGTCAGCAGCAAATTTACTTGAGAACTGTTTGGTACAAAAAACATCCTTGGAAAGAAAATATAAAACCAGGGGCAGTCAGCATTTCTGCTAGTGAGGTGTACCTAAACCTAGAAGCCCACTGAGAAGCTCCTGTCCTTTAAGAAGCAAGAATTGATACTGAAAAACAATTAGCGGCTTCTGACTCACTCTCGGGTTAGACTGAGTAACGAACCAATAATTCTACCAAAGAATTTGAAGTTTTGATGCTGGTGGCCTGACGTCAGTGGGGCCCATTCCACACGGAGGCTTTGATGCAGAGAAGACGTCACCGAAAATGCTTGAAGGGAGAAGATTAGACCCCGAGGGGATTTAAACCTCCTGACCATTTCTCCTGCCCAACGCTGATTAGCTGTTTGCACACATACGTATCACTTACCCGTCCATGAAGCTGGAGGAGCTCGGGATGGAATGTTCTCCACATGTATTAACATTCAAGTAAGTGTTTGGCCTGGAGAAGGCAGGCTGCACTGTGCACGGTGCCACGTTTGCGGCATCTGGAGGGGTGCTCGATGGTGTCAGGGAGGGAGGGTTGGACAGTGCCGGGATGCAGAATCAAGGTCAACGGGTAGGGGCGGTGGAGAGGCAGGTGTACCCTCACTAGGAGGAGGAGCTTTTTAATAATTAACGCCCAGTCTGGGAGGAATCTTAATTGGCCAAGAGAACGTGCAGCTTTGAAGGTGAGCGCAGAAAGAGCTTCGCAGGAAAGAGAGGTGGTAGAATCGAGACCTGAATACCGGAACATCAAGGGTGTTCAGAAGCGAAATAAGCCAGGGAAACGGTAACCAGCGGTGCTGGTGCCAGGAGAGAACTGCTCTGTGGAAGGAAAACAAGCATTTGTTCAGTTTAGGTTTGACAGGGACAAACTGAAGGAGGCCCGGTGCCCTGCATTTCACTGTCAAGGTCCAGGGTGGACCCCCGAGAGGCAGGTAGCACCACCGGTACAGACAGGTGGAGCTGATCAGGAATGAGCCTCCAGCCACCCATTTCTTTCCTCTTCCTCCCTCCATCCCCTTTCCCTCCATTTATTCCTTTTTTCTTTCATCATATAAACATCTGCTTTGTGCCAGGCACTGTGCCCCAACCAAAGGTCGGAGTAGTGAATGGAATTTTGTGTGGTCTTAGCTGTGAAGAAACTTACAAGTTAGTGAGAGAAACAGTAACAGTGACGGCAGATCATCGTTACTCAGACAGAGAAACGGGGCAGAGTGAAACATACACAAGGGGGGAACTGAGTTAGAATGGAAGCATGAAAGTTTCTCTGAGTAGGAACAGTGCAGCTGAGACCCAAAACTAGGTAGGACACTGCTGGGTAAGGAAAGAGGGGGCTGTCACAGAGGACGTGGTCGGGGAAACCTTAGCATCTTTGAGATGCGGCCGTGCTGTGCCTGGAGCCAGGCTGATGGGGGCCGGGGCTCTGCAGGGAGGAGCCCAAAGGCTGCAGTTGGCTCTGCTTGGAGACCGAACGGTGGTGACTAGGAGCCCATGGGATGAACATCCAGGTGACTGTTGCCACGGTGCGTGGCACGGGGCCTGGTTGGTGGCCTTGGAGGAGGAGGGACGTGGGTGGATGCTTTTTAATACCACCGGCCAGGGTTATTTCCTCATTGTCGTTAGTGTGTGTGGCCCTCAGAAAGCATGATGGCTGAACCCACAGGCTCTGCAGTGTGCTTGGGAATTCCACCTTTTTCTAGCTGTGTGACCTTGAGGGAGTCTGGCCTTCCGAGACCTCACGTTTAAAATAAGCTGTACAGAAGTAGCCATGTTTTAGGGCTTGCCAGGTTGTCCATATGGTGATGATAATTTGTGGAGAGGCACCACATGCAAAACATGCAAGTTTCTTTAATTTTTTGCAAGAAGTTATTGGGTGGCCATGGTTGTACATGACAAGAGACTTCCCCTTGTCCTCACAGAGGAGTAGGTGTCCCGTGTCTTCAGTAGATCAGCTGTGCCCAGCATCCACCCACTGTTAGGTCTCTTTCCGTGTGGACTGCCATTTTTCTGTGACATCTTACACCCTTTTGGTTGGTCCTGAGTTCATGTAATGCTCGTCAGGTGCATGAAAGTTGTGTCAAAGTTTCCAGCATTTCACTGCATTTTTCTCAAGGTTCGTGTGCACTCTGTGGTTTTCCTTAGCAGGGCAAAGATTTAGGTCTTCTTGCAGTTTCTTCCTGCAGCTTTGTGCAATGACTTAATAAGCTAATTTGTATTTTTAAAAAAAGAAAAAGAAAAAAAAATGTCCCAAACCTGGCAAATACACAATAGAGTTCAGGCTTTAATTATTAATGAATTGTTGAATAAATCCGGGGTTGCTTTAGTTATTCTAAATGCCATTCTAAAGTTACATTCAAAAAGGAATCTTTTAGTCATTTTCTAAGAATGGATAATAAAATGCCACTTTCAGTGTCATCATCCGGCCACGACTAAATGAAGGGAACCTGCTCGCCATCGGCTCACAGCTCTGATCTTTAGGCAGATTTCACACAAGAAGTAGTCTGCCGGAGTCTCAGTTACGCAAATAAGTGGGAGACCCAGACAGTCCCCAGTTCGCATTAATTTGTAACTCTTAAAAGGGGCTCTCAAATAGAAACAGCCCCTCTATGCACTGCCTTGTCAATTAATATATATAGTACAAGCTCTTTGTCAAATGAAATTTTCAAAATATAAACCCTTTTTGTGCTTCAGGTTGCTGAATTAATACATTATAATTCTATTGATAATAACAGGACTGCTCATTAGTAAAGTATATATATCTTTATACCTCCCTTAGCATGCTTAGGGGATACCTTTATGTACTTCAGAGGGTAAGATAGGGTTACCAACTTTATGCTGGGCACTAAAATACCTGACTGGGGTACATCAGGATGTCGGGAGACAGCTCTTCAGGGCCGTTCTAAAGAAACTGGCCAGGTCTAGGCGTATGCAGCTTAGGGGCACAATTCAAGGACTCATAAAATAAAGATTAGTCAGTAATGGTCCTATCCAGCAACTCTGAAGCCTGGGCCAAATTGTCTGTGGACAGGTGAGCAATGATCCGCCTTTCCTGTGGCCAACACCTGATGAGTCCCAGTAGCTTGGCTGTCAGACTTCAAACACCTTTAATAGTCGCTCTGGTATGGGTGTCCCATAGGACCACAGCAGCCATTCGCTGTCTCTGTCTTGCTGTTAATACAGTCTGGTGTTGCATAGTCCTGGGTCACGTGCTTTCCTCTAAAACTTCCTCCCCTGGTTGTACCTTTGCATTGAGATGCTGCGTATGGGAAGTAAATTCTTCCCCTCACCTCTCTCTCTCTCTCTCTCTCTCTCTCTCTCTCTCTCTCTCTCTCTCTCATTACCTCTTCCATTACTGGAGATTTTGAGTTGAGAATCAGAGAAGGGGCAGGGAAAGAGAAAGGACTATCACTTTGTATTCATGCCTCTCTCTCTGTATATTTGTTTATTCATGGTCATGAAGGGACTAGTTGTTGAACTAAAGTACTCACTCATTCATTGTGTAAAAGGGACATAATGAACGACAATGAACTGTGTAGGCAACACTGAGATGGCTAAATATAAAAATATATGAAAGGAGATAGTAAAAAAAAAATCCCTGGTATTACCCAATGGCGGTAAGTCATTAAAAGAGCATCTGGGATTTGACAAATTCAATAAAAAAGTTACCTAAGTTCTTCCTTTGCCCTGCTAGAACTTACTGTAGTTAGCAGGTATAGTGATTGATATCTGTTGGGATTTTGCTGATTTTTTCAATAACATAGAAGTAGTAGGAGAGATCGCATAAACGTTATTCCTCGTTACCTGGGAGTCACATCCATGTGGAGAAACCCTAGTCTAACTCATTTAAAATGTTCTCTTTAAGGTGCTCCAGCAATTTCAGTTTTATTAAAAAGGGATTAAAATTTATAACTTTACTAACAAATTTCTCAGATACTCAGTGAAACTTTAAACTATTTTTACAGTTCTACAAATTTTAGAGGTTAAGAGACAATGACTTGATGAAGTGAAGAAAAGGTAAATGTCTTAAAATTATTAATAAAGAATTGAGTATTCTGCATCTTATAATAAATCAAACTGCCCAAATTCAGGTTTTTTGATGTCTTATGAGTGTCATTTCCACTATTTGGTACTACATTGAGAAGATTCTGAGACTTGAAAGAAAAATTTCCAGAGAGAGAAAATATGAGAAATAATACCTGGATTAATTTATTATTATTTTATAGTTCAAAGTTTTTTCTTTATTTGTACATACATAATTGAGCTACTAAAAAATAATAGGAACATATAAAAAACTATTTTTTATAGTAAGGAAATGTTTGGAAACTAGTCCAAAATTTCATAAAACATTAGTACAGAATTTCTGATTTTATTGTTATTTTAAATTAGTTTATTACAAAGTCTAATGTCTTGCTTAATTAAACAGCTAAGATGATTATAAGAAAGGACTCTGAAAATCAATGTGTGTGTGATATGTACTCTTTAATTTTAGGGAAACAGGCTTTTTAGCACTTAAAAAATTTAATATCATGATAGTCAAATAGCAGTTAATATCTTGTTTTGGAATTGGAAATTAGTTTATATGTGAACTCCAAATTCAGAAAAGCAACCGAGCCATTGGTACCTCAGGTGTATCCCAGCATCATGTTTCATACATATTCTGGTTTAATTTATATGCATATTTCGTGTGGCAGTGTTACGCTTCAGTTTTAAATGAGTTTTTTTCCCTTTAGCTCAGAGAAATAATGGCTATTTTTGATATTGTTACGGACAAAACTTTGCTTGATATATTAATTATAGCAAATTACAAGATAGGAATATAGAATTATATGGATTGTGCTTTGAAATAATGAAAACAAGGACTATATTACCTATTGCTGAATTGCTTGACAAAATCATATACAAAATTTAATACTGTGATCACTGCTGGTTTTCCTTAGTGTAAAAGGTGGTTTTTCAAATAGAGTCTGCCATGTACTTTCTTCGAGATTTGTACCATAGGTTAAAGGTAAAGTACGTTGTGATGATTTGAAAATAGAGCACTACGCAGCTCAGTTTCCACTCCCAACCTCCATGTATTAGAAAGTGACCATTTTTGGTGTGGTCCCGAAGGGGTCCATCTTGTTGGCGACTCTCTGTGCTCCTGACTGGTATCTCTGTTTCCTTTGCTAAATCAGGGAAGTGTTCTTTAATTATGTTTTCAAACAAGTTTTCAATTTCTTGCTCTTCTGCTTTTCCTCCTGGCACCTCTATGATTTGGATGTTGGTGTGTTTGAAGATGTACCCAGAGGCTCCTTAGCCTATCCTTATTTTCTTGAATTCTTTTTTCTTATTGCTGTTCTGATTGAATGCTTTTATCCTTCCTTATATTTCAAATTGTTTATTTGACTCTTGGCTTCATCCTCTCCACTATTGTCTCTCTGTAGATTTTTCTTTATTACACTTAATGTAGCCTTCATTTCTGCCTAGGTCTTTTTTTTTTTTTTTTTTTAATGCTGTTGAAGTACCCAAAGAGTTCCTTGAGAATCCTGATAAACCAGTGTTTTAAACTCTACATCTGCCCTGGCTGGTGTGACTCAGTGGATTGAGCGCGGGCCTGTGAACCAAAGGATGGTGGTTCGATTCCCAGTCAGGGCACATGCCTGGGTTGCAGGCCACTTCCTGGCAAGGGATACATCAGAGGCAACCACACATTGATATTTCTCTTCCTCTTTCCCTCTCTCCTTCCCTTCCCCTCTAAAGATAAATAAATAAAATGTTTAAAAAAATTCTACATTTGATATGCTATCTAAATGACTATCTCCATTTAGAGATGTTTTCTATTTAAAAAAATTTATTGTTGTTCAAGTACAGTTGTCTGCATTTTCCCTCCACCACTCCCCCTTCACCCCGGCCACCCCCACCTTCTTCCCCTGATCCCACTCACCCTTGGTTGTGTCCATGTGTCCTTTATAATTGTTTCTGAAAGTCCTGACCCCTTTTCTCCCCATTATCCCCTCCCAACTCACCTCTAGTTATTGTCTGTTTGTTCTTAATTTCAATCTTAAAAGCAGCAGGAGGATAGCAGAGAGTTACCTACAAAGGAGTTACCATAAGACTTTCAGCAGATTTCTCTAGAAACTTTGCAGGCTAGAAGGGAATGACAAGAAGTATTCAAGGTGATGAAAAGCAAGGTCCTATAACCTGGATTACTCTGTCCAGCAAAGCTATCATTTAGAATGGAAGGCAGATAAATTGTTTCCCAGACAAGGTAAAACCAAAGGAGTTCATCATCACCAAGCTATTATTATAAGAAATGTTAAAGGGAATTATGTAAGAAAAAGAAAATCAAAACTATGAACATTAAAATGACAACAAATTCACAACTATCAACAATTGATTCTAAAATCAAACTAAGCAAACAAGTAGAACAGGAATACAGTCATAGATGTGGAAGTCACCTGATGGGTTATCAGTTGGGAGGGGGAAAAGGTGCAGGGATTAAGAAGCGCAACTTGGCAAGTACCAAACAGACATGGGGATGTGAAGAACAGTATAGGAAATGGAGAAGCCAAAGAACTTACATGCATGGCCCATGGACATGAATTAAGAGGGTGATTGCTGGAGGGGATGGGGTACTGGGTGGAGGGGGCAAAGGGGAAAATGTGTGCAACTCTAATAGCATAATCAATAAAATACATTCATTAAAAAAAAAAAAGAAGAAAGTGACCATTCTGAAGTTCGACTTTGGAGTCGTGTCTCCCTTTTCCATTCCTCCTCAGGATTTAGGACATCGGATGATTTTTATACTTTTCATTTGTAAAGTCATTTGCTGCTAATTCCAATATTCAATACAGTCTTAAAGACCTGAAAGGTGTAGTGTTGGAAGAGTGTTTTCTACGAGCAACACGACAGATCGGGAGGCTCCAGGTAATGTTGCAAATCATTTTTCCCTGGTGTGCCTGTTTTATTTCATCATAGCCCTGTAAAAATACAGAGACATTATTGTATTTTTATAGAATTGTGAAAACTGAAGCAGGTAACATTGAAAAAATGGGTTTGCTCTTATCACTGAGGGTGTGAATATAAATTGGTGAAACCACTTTAGAAACACTATGGAGGTTCCTCAAAAAATTAAAAATAGAAGTACCATATGATCTAGCAATCCCACTTCTGAGTACATATCTAAAGAAGATCAATCACTATCTAAAAGAGATATCTTCTGGCCATGATGGAGGCATAGCTAGACACGCTGTGCGTCCTCTCACAGCCAAGATTGGGGACTAAAAAAATATAGAACCAAAAAAAAAAGAAAACCCAACCAGGACAGAGGGAGGATTGAATTGTGTGGGAGTCCGATGGTGATTCACCCAGACTAGTGACGGGAGGAGGCCCCGTGACCAGCGGAGGCCCTGCAACCCGAGGTGGTGCTGGGACCTGGACTGGGGGCAGCTCTGTGACTGGGGGTGGCCCTGCGACTGGGGGCTGCCAAGTGACCAGGTGTGGCTGAGCAACTGGGGGAGGCCCTGCGACTGGGGGCAGCCCTGGGAATGGGACTGGAGGTGGCTCTGCAACCGGCAGCCCAGCAACCAGAGGAGGGGGCTTTGTGGAGGACCCAGACACACACCCGTGATCCTAGCTGAAACAGTGGGAGCTGTGAACACCAGGATACCCGAAGGAGACAGCACCACTGAATCTCACAGGTATTCTACCACAGAAGTTCACACCATAAACCCAGGGAGCCAGAACAGATCAATTTAAGAAGCTGAGGCTGACCAGAAGACTTTCACAAACAATGGGAAGACACATAAACAATCCCCAAATGAAAGGAAAGGAGGAAGCCCCAGAAAGAATGCTAAATGAAATGGAGGCAACTCAACTATCAGATAGTGAGTTCGAAGCAATGGTTGTCAGGAAGCTCCATGAGCTCTCAAAGAGCTACCAGAAACTACAGGGAAGCTACGATGAACTCACTGCAAACTATATCAACATGAAAAAGGAAATAGAAACTATCAACAAGGGCCAAGAGGAAATGAAGGATACAGTTTCTGAACTGAAGAACACAGTGGAAGAAATAAAAAACAGAATTGATGAAGCAGAAGATTGGATCAGTGAGTTGGAGGACAAAGCAGAAAAAAAACACCCAGAAAGAGCAAGAAAAGGAAAAGAAGCTGAGAAAGAATGAAGAGGGATTATGAGAAATGCAAGGCAATATGAAACATAACAATATCCACATATTAGGGATACCAAAAGGAGAAGAGGAAGGGATAGAAAACCTGTTTGAAAAGTAATGATGGAAAACTTCCCTAATTTGATGAGAAAAAAAGTCACACAAGTACAGGAAACACAGAGTCCCATCAAGAGGAACCCAAAGAGGCCCACTTCAAGACACATCATAATTAAAACAGCAAAATTCCAAGACAAAGAGAGACTCTTAAAGGCAGCAAGGGAGAAACAGTAAGTAACATACAAGCGAGCCCCGATAAGGTCAGCAGCTGACTTCTCAATGGAAAAGCTCCAAGCCAGAAGAGAATGGCAAGAAATATTCCAAGTAATGAGAACCAAAGGCCTGCAACCAAGACTACTTCACCCAGCAAGGCTCTCAATCAAGATAGAAAGCCAAATAAGGAGCTTCCCAGACAAAAGAAGTCTAAAAGAATATACTTCCACTGAACCAGATCTTCAAGAGATGCTAAAGGGACTGCTTTAAGGAAAGGAAGGAAAAGAGAGAGAGAGAGAGAGAGAGGAACATAGGTACAGAAATGGCAATGAATCATTATCTAACAATAATGACCTTAAATGTAAATGGACTGAATGCTCAAATCAAAAGACATAGAATTGCTTAGTGGATAAGAAAGCATGATCCACGCACATGCTGCCTATAAGAGACCCACCTCAGGACAAAAGATCTACACAGACTCAAAGTGAAGGGCTGGAAACAAATTTTCCAAGCAAATGGATGGGGGGAAAAAAAAGCCAGGGTAGCAATACGCATATCAGACAAAATAGACTTCGAAAGAAGGCCCACAAAGAGAGACCCAGAGGGTCACTTCATAATACTCAAAGGAAGAATCCACCAAGAAGACATAAACATTGTAAATATATATGCACCCAACATAGGAGCACGTAAATACATAAAAAAATCCTGTAGAACTTCAAGAAAGATAATGACAGCAACACAATTATAGTAGGGGATTTTAACACCACACTGTCAAAAATGGACAGATCTTCCAAACAAAATATCAACAAAGATATTGCGGCATTGAACAACCCTCTAGATGAAATGGACTCAACTGATATATATAGAGCCCTTCATCCGAAAGAAACTAAATATACATTCTTTTCAAATGCACAGGGAACACTCTCAAAGGTAGACCACACGATAGGACATAAAACTAACCTCAACAAATTCAAGAAAATTGAAATCATACCAAGCATTTTCTCCAACCCCAAGGGACTAAAACTAGAAACCAACCCCAAGGGGAAAAACCCAAAACACTCAAAATCATGAAGACTGAATAGCATGCTATTATACAATGAATGGGTTAAGAATGAAATTAGGGAAGAAATCAAAAAGTTTCTGGAAACAAACGAAAATGAACTCACAACAACCCAAAACTTATGGGACACAGCAAAGGCAGTCCTCAGAGCAAAGTTCATAGCAATACAGGCCTACCTAAAAAAGATAGAAACATTTCAAACAAACAACCTAACCCTACATCTACAAGAACTGGAGGAACAACAACAAAGACAACCCAGAGCAAGTAGAAGGAAGGAAATAACCAAGATCAGAGCAGAATTAAATGACATAGAGACTACAAGCACAATTCTAAGGATCAATGAATCCAGGAGCTGGTTCTTTGAAAAGATAAACAATATCGACAAGCCTTTAGGCAGGCTCATCAAGAAAAAAAGAGGACCCAAATAAACACAATCAGAAATGAAAGAGTAGAGATTACAACTGACACCACAGAAATAGAAAGGATTGTAAGAAATTACTGTGAAGAACTGTATGACAAAAATTTGAAAACCTAGGTGAAATGGACAAGTTTCTAGAAAAATATAATCTTCCAAAACTCAATGGAGAAGCAGAAAGCCTGAACAGACCAATAACAGCAGATGAAATTGAAACAGTAATATAAAAAAACTCCCGACACACAAAAGTCGTGGACCAGATGGTTTCAGAGGAGAATTCTATAAAACATTTAGGGAAGAGCTAACACCTATCCTTCACAGACTATTTCAAAAAATCCAAAATGATGGAATACTCACAAACTTTTTTTATGAAGCCAGCATTATCCTAATCCCAAAACCAGATAAAGACACAACAAAGAAAGAAAACTTCAGGCAAATATCACTGATGAAAATAGACACTAAAATCCTCAACAAAATATTGGCAAACCACATCCAACAATACATTAAAAAGATCATACACCATGACCAAGTGGGATTCATCCCAGGGATGCAAGGATGGTACAATATTTGCAAATCAGTAAATGTAATACATCCCATGAACAAAAGCAAAGACAAAAATCACATGATCATATCAATAGATACAGAAAAAGTATTTGATAAGGTACAACACCTATTTATGATAAAAACACTCAGTAAAGTGGGAATAGAGGGATCATTCCTCAACATAATAAAAGCCATATATGAGAGACCTACAGCCAATATCATAGTCAATGGGCAAAAACTAAAATCTTTTCTACTAAGATCAGGAACAAGACGAGGTTGTCCACTTTTACCACTTGTATTTAATATTGTATTGGAAGTATTAGCCACAGAGATTAGATAAGAAAAGGAAATAAAAGGCATCCAAATCAGAAAGGAGGAAACAGAACTGTCATTGTTTGCAGATGACATGATAGTGTACATAGAAAATCCTATAGACTCAGCCAAAAAACCTCTTGACCTAATAAATGCATTCGGAAAAACAGCGGGATTCAAAGTCAATATCCAGAAATCAAAGGCATTTTTGTATACCAACAATGAAACAGCAGAAGCAGAAATCAAGGAAAAAATCCCATCCGATATAGCAAAAAGAAAGATAAAATACCTAGTGATAAACCTAACCAAAGAGGTAAAAGACCTGTTTTAAGCATTGCGTGCTTAAACTGAAAGTCTTAGTTGTTTCTAAAACTTCATTCAAAGAATCTGTAATTCCTTGTATGTGTAAGGCACTGTACCAGAATGTATGGGAAATAAAACTCTCAATATAGACTCTGTCTTTCCAGCAATGTCCGTATAGTAAGTAGTAAGAGTTGCCAGACCCAGACTACTAACTGCAGAGCCTGGGAGGTCATGCACGTGACTTAAAAGGGCTGGGAAAATACCTGATTTCTAGTGGGTGGGATCATGGTACAGTTATTTGAGATAATGTTAAAAGATATGTTGAATTTAGATAGTGGTGGATCAAAAAACTGTGGTATATTTACATAGTGGAATTCTATGCAGCAAAAAGAAAGAAGGAGCTCCTACCCTTTGCAACAGCATGGATGGAACTGCAGAGTGTTACCCTAAGTGAAATAAGCGAGGCAGCAGAAGATGAATAACATTAGATCTCACCTGTAAATGGAACCTAGTGAGCAAAACAAAGGAGCAAAATAGAACAGAGATGTGGAAATAAAGAACACACTGACAGTGGCCAGAGGGGGAGAGAGAGGGATAACGGGGGAAAGAAGGCAGAAGGTCTAGTCAAGGCACGTGCGTAAAGGACCCATGATAACGGGCAGCAGCGTGGGAACTGACTGAGGGGGCAGGGATGGGTGGGCCAGGGGAGGAAACAGGGAAAAATGGGTACAACTATAATTGAACAACAACCACAAAAGAATAGACGGTATTGGGAAAAGTATATGAAAACGTTAGAAAAACTCCTTGGTGTGGGGAGGTTTGAGGAGTGTCTGAAAACTCAGGCATCTGAGTTTAACTGATGATGCAGGTCATTGATGGAGGTTAGGGCAAGTTATTCTGAAAAGTTCTGTTAAGATCCATGGGTGGATAGAGGGTTTGAAATCGAGACTTAGGAGTCTGACTTTTTAAAAACTTACATAAACTTTTTAATAGAGAAACTTTGCCTTAGTTATATTTTCTATCTACAGGATATGACCTAATGTTAGACACTCAATAAAATATTTGTGGAAAATGAAACCTAATAGTAGACACTTAATAAAATATTTATGGAAAATGAAATTATAGTTAACATAATTGTAACCACACATCTGAAATGACTTGATAGGTGCTTAAATGCACTTACGTAGCATTTTCCCCTAGAAATTTCATTTGAATTTTTCAAAATCAATTTCACAGAACTTGAAGGATATAGTGTATATAATTTCACTGTAGACTAAAATAGAAGACCACCCCCTGCCTTTCACAACCAGGTGCCTAAGTAAGGATACCACTTAACAAAATTATTATCATTATAAGAAATGTTTCATTTAAATTTTTTTCACAATTTTTATTGTTGGTCAAGTACAGTTGTCTCTATTTCCCGCCCCATAACTCCCCCCAACCCCAGCCACCCCCACTTCCCACCCTTGGTCCTACCCACTTTGGTTTTGTCCATGTGTCCTTTATACTTGTTCCTGAAAACCCTTCCACCTTTCCCCCCGTTATCCCCTCCCACCTCCCCTCTGGTTACTGTCAGGTTATTTTTAATCTCAGTGTCTCCGGTTATAACTTGCGTGATTGTTTGTTTGGTTGATTAGATTCCACTGATAGGTGAGGTCACAGGGTATTTGTCTGTCACCACCTTGCTTGTTTCACTTAGCATGATGAAAGACATAGACTGACTGTCACGAAATACCCGGTGACATGGCAAAAGAAGCAGTTTGCCCCGATTTGCCACAGGTCCACCAGAGGCCAGAGCTGCAAAGGGTTAGGGTGTAATTAGCTCTGAGGTTTAAAGGAGTCCTGTATGATGGCTCATTTACCTACACCTGTCAGCTGTTTCCGGATTCTGCATATTTTGTTCTAGTTTTTACCTTAATACAATATGTTCAGATATTCTAGGCAAAAGCAAAGTTATATGCAGATGTATATGCAGGTTTTTCTCTGAATATATGTGCTTCCACCAAGCAGAAAATTTATTTTGGAACAGATATTTATATATTTTTTTTCCCAGCAGAAATGTATGTTTTGACACATAACTGTTTTCATGAAGTCAGGCTGTTCTTAAACGGAACAACAGGTAAAGTGTTTCCTGTGTAACATGGGGGAGTACTACATTAAAAGGCATTCTCTGACATAAAACCGTGTCTGAAGGTCATGTCTTCCAGGGGCCCTCTTCATTTATACATTTATTTATTTTATTTCTTACCTGAAGACATTTTTTAATTGTTTGCAGAGAGAGAAAGAGGAAAGGGAGGAGAGAAACATCAACATGAGGGTGAAACACCCATAGACTGCCTCCTGCGTGAGCCCAGACCAGGGATGGTGCCTCCAGTCAGGTGGATCAAACCTGCAACCAAGGCACGTGCCCCGACGGGGAATCGGACCCATAATCCTTCCATTATGGCTCAAAGCTCCAACCCACTGAGCTACACCGGCCAGGGCCAGAACCAAACATACTTCAGAGTCATGTTGGCTGAGTGTAATGCCCTCTACATCCTTTAAAAAACGGGATTCTGCCCTGGCTGAGGTTTTCAGTGGTTTGGAACATCATCCTGTGTACCTGAAAGTTGCAAGTTTGATCCCAGGTCAGGGCACATACCCAGATTGCAGGTTTATTCCCAGTTAGGGCACAACTGATTGATGTTTCTCTCTCACATCAAACATTGATGTTTCTCTTTCTCCCTTCCTTCCTCTCTTTCTAAAAAATCAATAAACATCCTCAGGTGAGAGAAGAGAAAAAAAAAAAAAGAGACCCTCATGAAACCATGTTGGAGAAAAAGAACTAGATGTTGGTAACAAAAAGTTACTCAAAGCCGGGAAATTGTACGTATTGTGAAACTTTCAACAAATGATTCAGTCTGTGGGTGTCTGAGTTCATTTTTCTTCTTCTAAGGGACTGAACTGAGTTACGGATTTCATTCTTAGACAACTCAAGGTAGTACCTGCCAGAGCAGGCACCTCCACTTTCTGAACTTGGGATCGGAATGTGAAGAGCTTAATTTGCTCAGCTGGATAGCCTGGCAGCCTAGAGATGAAACCAGGCTGCTGTGCCCACTTTCTTCCGTACTTACCTAATGCTCTCGGCTTTGTTTTTTTTTTTAAATCTATTTTATTGATTATGCTATTACAGTTGTCCCATTTCTCCCCCTTTATTCCCCTCTTTCCTGCACACCACCTCCCACCACATTTCCCAACCCCTTAGTTCACATCCATGCATCGTGCATATAAGTTCTTTGTCTTCTATATTCCCTACAATATTCTTAACTTTCCCCTGTCTATTTTCTACCTACCCTTTATGCCACTTATTCCCTGATTCTCCTATTCTCCTCTTCCATCCCCTACTGATAACCCTCCATATGATCTCCATTTCTGTGATTCTGTTTCTGTTCTAGTCATTTGCTTAGTTTGTTTTTGTTTTTTTGATTTTAGGTTTAGATGTTGATAGTTGTGAGTTTGTTGTCATTTTACTGTTTATATTTTTGATCTTCCTCTTTTTCTTTAATAAAGTCCCTTTAATATCTCATATAATAAGGGCTTGGTGATGTTGAACTCCTTTAACTTCACCTTATCTGGGAAGCACTTTATCTGCCCTTCCATTCTAAATGACAGCGTTGCTGGCTAGTGTAATATTGAATGTAGGTCCTTGCCTTTCAGGACTTTGAATATTTCTTTCCAACCCCTTCTTGCCTGCAAAGTTTCTTTTGAGAATCAGCTGATAGTCTTATGGGAACTCTTTTGTAGGTAATTGTCTACTTTTCTCTTGCTGCTTCTAAGATTCTCTCCTTGTCTTTAATCTTGGGTAATGTAATTACAATGTACCTTGGGTGTGTCCTTCCTTGAGTCCAAGTTCTTTGGGACTCTCTGAGCTTCCTGGATTTCCTGGAAGTCTCTTTCCTTTGCCAGATTGGTGAAGTTCTCCTTCATTATTTGTTCAAATAAGTTTTCAATTTCTTGCTCCTCCTCTTCTCCTTCTGGCACCCCTATGATTCAGATGTTGGAACATTTAAGGTTATCCTGGAGGTTCCTAAGCCTCTCCTCATTTTTTTTTAAATTCTTATTTCTTCATTCTGTTCTGGTTGAATGTTTATTTCTTCTTTCTGGTCCAAACTGCTTATTTGAGTCCCAGTTTCCTTCCCATCACTGTTGATTCCCTGTGTGTTTTCCTTTATTTTACTTTTCATAGCCTTCACTTTTTTTCTCTAATTTGTGACCTTGCTCAACCAATTCTGTGGGCATCCTGATTACTGGTGTTTGAACTGTGCATCTGATAGGTTGGCTATCTCTTTGCCACTTAGTTGCATTTTTTTCTGGACCTTTGATCTGTTCTTTCATTTGGGCCATTTTTTGTTTTGTATCAGCGCAGATGTTACGTAGGAATGGGTGGAGCCTTAGGTATTCACCAGGGTGGGGCCACCCCCATCACTGCCTTGTGGCGCTATATGTGGGGGAGGGGTCCGAGAGGAAACAGTGCTGCTTGCTCAGCTCTCTGCAGCTTTCAGTCACTTCCTCTGCCACCCACAAGCAATTTGGGCCCTTCTGGTGCTGATTCCTGGCTGGGTGGGTTTGTGTATGTTCTAGGACCCTGTGGGTCTCTCCAGTGCCTTTCCTGTGAGGCTGGAAGTTTCTCCCACCAACTCAACCCCCACAGGTTTTTTCAGTCAGGGAGTTTGAGGCTTTATTGCCCTGCACTGGAACCCTGGGTTGCATGGTCTGTCTTGGTCCCCAGTTGTTCCTCCTGGTTTATCTGCACGCGAATGTGGGACCACACCCTCCACCAGCCACTGCTTTGCTGCAAGTCATCTCTGCCTGGCTGCTTGTCTCTACCCCTTCTACTGGTCTTGATGAATGTTTCTTCTTTAACTCCTTGGTTGTTGAACTTCTATACAGTTTGATTTTCTGTTAGTTCTAGATATTTTTTGTTTTTAAATTTGTTGCTGTCCTTGTTTTGGTTTTCTGAGGAGGCACAATGCATCTACCTACGCCTCTATCTTGACAGGAAGAATGCTCTCTACTTTGTAAGATTCCTTGGGGATTCAATAAGATAATGTATGAATACAGTAGATGTTTATCAAATGGATTTTGACTCTGAATATAAACATTTGGGAAGTAGAGATTTAAAAAAGCTAATTTTTTTTTAATCAACAACAGAAATGGTTCTTGATAATCTAAAGAAAACTTGCTGGGCTAAGCCTCACATGAACAACCTGACCAGGAAAGGCAATTGGAACACTTTCAGGTGGTTTGTGAAGGGCCACTTTCAACAAGAGTCACTTTATGGAGCATTAGGTCACAGATGATTGAATCTCAGAATTATAGAGAAAAATGTATGGAGGGCTTTGCTGTTTTTTCTCACTGAAGTGCCAATTACCAAAGCCCCTGCCTGGAGTTGAAAGGTCACACTTACGGCAATGACATTTGGAAGAAATGAAGACCAACTTAATGACTTAATGTGACTACACAGTGCCAGGGATAGCCGTAAAATGCTGAAAGCCCACAGCAGATAAATATTTTGGTGTTATAAATTTTCATCAGCATAACCATGGGGATGCTGACATATTTGTTCTAGTACCAGATCAGAAATTATAGTCTTCTGGTCGCAGGCAGGCAGTTGTCGACTGGCTAGGAGGGACTCCAGGGCCGAAGGCAGTAGAGTCACCTCATACCCAAAGCATCTTTTCTCCGTCTGATCCCAGAAGCTTTCAAACTGAATGGCTGTATTCCCTGAATTTGCCTTGGCTTGATTTTCCCCATCAAGACTTAAAATAGGTAGACGTGTTTGCTAAGGATACAGGTCCATGAGTATTTAAGCTCATTTATTATTTGGGGATTACCATGTAAGACTCGGTTCTAGAAACAGCTTGTTGGCGAGCACCTGTCTGATGTCCCAGGTGGGCGACCATGCCATCTTTTGTGTTTTCCTTGTGTCCCTTCCCCGTGCTTAGAGTTTGAGCACTCACTACATTGAGGAGCATTAATTTATGGACATGAGTGCCTGTGTCCACTAGCCCTTGAAGGATGTGAGAGCACAAACCTTATTTGCCTAATGTGTTACTCATATCTGAAGCTCAAATCTTAGTTTAATTGTTGACAAGATACGTTTGTGCTGAATTGAACTAGGGGTGGAAGAGAAGTGCTTTGTGTTGTTCTGGAGGGAAAAAAAAATGAGACCAAAAGGCAGAAGCGACAGGGCACAGATTATTTAGGCTTATTCCTAACCATTAGCACTGTGGACAAATGAAAGGACCTGCCTTAACCACATAGGTCAAGCTCAAGTTGAGTGGTACTGATATAGCTTAGTCTCGACTGCTAACTGTCCCTACAACTCCTGTATCCTCTGCATTGTGTTTTGTCATTCATCCTCACCTTCCCTCTTGGAGAGATTTCAGAAGTGTTTTTATGTACGATCTCATTTATTTGAACAACTTCCCTGTGATAGATGTAGGGCAGGCATTTTTACTCCAGTTTTGTTCAGCAAAATGAAGCACGATGATATTACAGACGTCCATCACCATGAAATTCCAGGCCAGGCAAAAAGGGGTGCAACAGCTGTGAGGTATGTCTGCCTGTAAAAACACCCACAGGCAAACACACCCACGTCCATGTACAGAAACATAAGAAGACTTTTTGTATTACTGCTGTCTGCTTAATATTCTTGAATTCTCAGATTTCCTTTGGTGTGAAAAAGAATTTGAAGCCGTAAAGTATTTTGAAGACATTAAACCTACAAAAGCATACTTTCTTTATTTTGTTTTGTTTTATTTTATTTTACTTTACTTTTACTTTTTTACTTTTCACTTTATTTTATTTTATTTTAATTCTTGTTCAAGTACAGTTTTCTGTCTTCTACTCCCATCCCAGCCCATCCCCAGCCCTCCCCACCTCCCTCCCATTTTGACCCCCCCCCCAATTTTTGTCCATGTGTCCTTCATACTTGTTCCTGTTTCTGTTCCCTTTCTCCCCATCTATAGATACTGTCCTCTGTTCAATTCCTAATGAAAACTACAATAAATGGTGATACATGTAAAATTAATTAATGAATTAGTTAATTTCAGACCAGCTATCATTGTCCTCATGGTGCTTCAGTTTTTTATTTATTTTTTTAGGCAGGAAATTCTAAATTATAAGTTACCTGATTAGGGTATTGTGGGCACAGAGTCATTCCAAGTGTCATGAAGTATGGTTTTTGTTGTTGTTGTTGCTTCTGACTTTCTATCCCCTTCCCTAAGCAGGGTAGCGGGGTTGTTGCCAGCAAGTGATAAGATTTGGCAGTTACCAAGCTCTAGAACATTCCCTGGAAATGCTGTAGGTAGAGAGGAGTCTTCTCAGATTGCTTTAATTTCCTATGTAATGTATTATGCACTTTAATTTATGTTGTGCTTGGGTTCCCAGTCTGGAGTCCACACAAGAAGGGTTGTACTTAAATTTAGATATTTCCTGAAGTCAGTTTAAGGCCGTGTGAGGAACGTAAATCAATCATTTCCCACCTATTCCTGTGTAACGAGCCAACCTGAGACTTAGTGGCTTAACGCAATAGCAATTCGTTCTGTTTTGTATTTTTTTCTTCTCGTGGTTCTGTGGAGAGACTGTCCCTCCACCAGACACCGGTCCCGGATGTCATCGCCTAGGAAGCTGCGTTCATCAGGCGGTCGGGCTGGGATTTCAGACCCTGAGTTCACCTGTGCGGGGCTTGTGGGGCCATCTGCGGGGTGGTCTGCGGGGTCTAGACGGCGAGAAGCTGCCGGTTCTACGAAGGCCTTGACTCTCAAGCTCAGGAACGTCACTTCATAGATAATGTCAGACTCATTGTGCTGATTAGAGCATCTCACAGGTCAGCTCTGATGAAAGGGGCCAACCAGGGAATAGTGACGTACAGAGGAGGAGGACAAGAGCCCCGAAATGTGTTGCTCGTTAATCAAGATCCTAGAAACAGTCACCTAAAAGTTGTGTGGATTATGCTTCTTCGTTGAGGAAAAGCCCTAGCAATCTTGATGTTCTTTGAGTAAACCAATTTTCCATGGATTCTGTTGTTTATGATGAGCCTTTTCCCATTTAGTTAGATATTTTTGTAATTTGGGGATGTGGGTAAACATTTTCAGAAATAGGGCAGCTGATAATTTTGGGGTCACAGTTTCTGTCATTCATATATTGCTTATTTAACTGCTTGTGCTGCCTTAAGATACTTTAATTATGTTTATAGATAATCAGTCCCACTAACTTTGCTGTAACTACAGTAAATTATTTCCAAAGAGTCATTTATCATTATTGTAGTGCATTACTTAGTTTTTGATTAATTGATGAATTTTATTGAGCTATAATTAGATTAACTTTAAATATATCTATAAATCAAATTCTTCAATAAATATCTGATTTGTTTAGGTTATCTCAGCAAGGTGGTGAGTCTATTTGCTTTCATTTACCACTTATTGATCAATATGTAACAAAAGTTCAGTTGTTTTTACATACAATTTTGAAATCTAAAAATATGGCTCTATGATTTTAATGCAAATTATTTGGACTTTTAAAAATTAATTCTACATACATTTATTGATCTTCTAGACATTTGATGTTTAGAAATTTTATTTTTAATATATTTCATTGCTCTATGTATAACATGGCATTAAAATAGCCATCTTAGTGATTTTAATTTATATAGACTGTTTTTTTCAAACTTCATTGCCTTAATTCAGGTTTCCATAAGTTAAAAAAAATGATATACGTGTGTAAATTAATTAACTGGCACTAGACTTCATAAATACAATAAAACACTTGACAAAAGAAGCTTTGCCTCAACATTTATTAAACTCAAAGCTATGTTTAAAAGTATTCTGTTTCATGGCAGTATACTTAGAATATTTTCGCATTAATAAACTCTTTTCTTTTCCAGCGATGGAACTCTGCATGACGCCAGTGAGCGTACGCAGCATGGTTCCAGGGCAGGAGTTTTTGATCAGGTTTTCTGTTTGCAGATGTTATTAATTTCAGTGTTTTAAGCCTAGGTTTCTGATTTAACATTTCCTTCCAGCAAGTGTGTCCTTTCATTAGTGGAAAAATATAATGAAGTTTTTAAATTGAGGCTTTTATATACATAAGAATATTTATTCTCATTCACACTGGAGACTCAAAATAACATTTCAGTTTGCTTATGAGCTAAGATTATTTATAAATCTAACCTGAAAACACACAGTCTTTCAGTGTGTTTATCAAAATGCTTATAATTTATTTTTCTGGTGACATAAAATAATAAATATTGAACAAGGTCTGAATCTGTTTCTTGAGCATTTCTGTAAATAAAACTATAATTTTTTTGGCTTCTATAACTTTTTATAATAAAAGTTAATACATATAATTTAACAATTATTTCATTCTCTTCTGTAATATAACTACCATGAGTTAATTTTTTATAGATGTTGGAATTGCTAAAGAGGAAAAATGGTTCTAAGGTCTTAGATGAATTGTATAGAATGTTCTGGAACAATAGTTTTCCAATCTATTGGTGATCTATTAATGGGTCATCAAGTCAGTTTTTTTAGGATAAAGTCAGAATTTTTAAAAGTGGAATAGAACTAAAATAGATCATATAGAAAATAGGGTACATAAGAACACAATAAAGAGTAATGTTTCATGATAGCTTTGTTCTAGTTTTCTACATTTATATGTGCTTGATTACAGTGTAAAATATGTCTCTAGCTGAGGGTGGTGGTCTTATCATTTTCAACGCTACCTTTATTTAGTTCTTTAACAACAAATTAAGTCTCACTGTTAAGTTTAATGCTTCCAACTACATTTTGATAAACTACAAATTACTTTAAAGGTGAGCTCTTGTTAAACACAAAAGGTGTGAAATTCTGGTCTTACCAGTTTCAGTTAAATATTCTCTTCCTGTATGAAATGCTTGTATTTGATTTTCAAATGCTTAGAATTTATCTGTTGGTTTACCTCTAAGTTTTCGGTTTATTCTTCTTTATCATAGGGCAATTATCAGTCATTCTTGAAGTATTTTCACAGATCACCTCCCACTGATGAGAGTAACTGTATTGGTTTACAGGACCAAACAGTTGTAATATTAAGAAATAATAACATCCTATTAAATTTTATGTAATCGTGAACTGATAAGATACTTTCAAAGTGATATGATGTATGTAAGAAATATATGTCATAAATAATGGCAATTATTCCATTCTGAAGGCAATCTAAATCACTATGTTAATGTTTGTAGTTGTTAGTCAAAGATTAATATATTGCTCTGTTATTGAAGACCAACTTCTAAAATATTTTAGTCATTTGTCATCTATTTATTTCATGATGGGGCTTTGGTTTAGCATGCTGCTGAAGTGCCAAAGGTTTAACGTGTCCTTCATGAAGCTAGAAGACAACAAACAGTAAATGTTCATGGAATTCAGGTACCCCTTGAAGTCAGCAAGGTGTGTATTTATATTTAGAGCTCTTACACCTTCAAGGGGCCTTTTAACAAAATCTCAGAACTATCATTGAATGAAAGGATAACTGAACAACTTAATTTAAACAGTGTCCTTGCTCATGAGTGTAACATATGGCCCGAGAAAGGATGGGCTCAAGTTTGGAAGAGGTTTTGAAGGAGATTGAACTACAGCTGAATTTAAAGTATGGAAATAGGGAGTTCTACATGGGGATAGAGGATGGAATGAATAAAACTGCCATCATAAACTAGATATATTTGTAAAGCCTGCCCTTTCTTACCCATTCTTTTGCTAAAGGGAAACAACTTTCTCTATAGGCTTTGATATCTAGAAGGTCTGATGTGGACCCTGGCCCACGGGGTCCATGTGTTGTGGCTGCGATGAACAAATTCACAGGGACTCCAAAGTCCTGTGGGGAAAAAGGGGCGGCATGGCCACTCTCTAAGTGAGAGAGGGCCCTGACCCCCGCCTGGCCAGGCTTTTATTGCTTTTCTGGGCACATTACATAGAGGATGTTCCTCATTTGCTGTGCACAGGTTCGCTGTAGGTAATTACCTTTTACAGATAACAAAGGAAAGAATGTTGCTAATTAATTCAAAGAGAAGGATGTTGTGGATCAAGGAGAAAAGTGGTTGAACTGGTTATACTCCATCCTTGGGAGGTTTAGCACAGACTTTAGGAAGTTGCTTTAAAGATATACAGTAAACATTTGCTGCCTCAATTCAGGGTGAGGGAGTTTTAGCAACAGCAAGCCTCAAAGCAGCCTAGGTACAATGCAGGCTGGATTCCCCATGGGAGAACCTATCTGTGGGTGTGGGTCCTGTGTGCTGACCTCACTCCCCACTGGTTTTCCAAATTAGGGGCTGGGCTATATTCCCCACACCACATGGAATGGTCCCCTATAGTGGTCATGTAGGCAGAATCATGGCACGCTCCAGTTGCCTACATGCTAATTCACAGAGCTGATTCATTCTGCTGCACACACAACGGGTTTTTCATGGAAATGTTTAAGGGTCTAGACCTTAAGATAAGGAAGTAATCCTGGACTCTCCAGATGGGACCAACCTAATCACATGAGTCCTTAAGAGCAGATAATTTTTTCTGGCTACGATCAGACAATGATGCTTTGACAGAGGAAGAAAGATTCAAACCATAGGAGACACTTAACCCCCCATGTCTGGCTTTGACATTGGAGGAAGGGGCCATGAAATGAGGAGTGTGGGTGGCCCTAAAAGCTGGAATCAGTCCTCAGCTGACAGCCAGGAAGGGAACAGGCATCTAAGTTCTGCAATCAGGTGGCATCCAATTCTGCCGACACCTGAATGAGCTGAGAAATAGATTGTCTGGCATATTGCACAGACATAGAACAAACACTTCAAAAATTTATATGGAACCATAAGCGACCTTGAATAGCTGCAGCAATTTTGAGAAAGAAGAGCAAACTAGGAGGGATCACAATACCTGATACCAAACTGTATTACAAGGCCACTGTAATCAAAACAGCCTGGTACTGGCATAAGAACAGACACATAGACCAGTGGAAGGGAACAGAGAGCCCAGAAATAAACTCAAGACTCCACAGTCAATAAATATTCAACAAAGGGGGCAGCAACATAAAATGGAGTAAAAATAGCCTCTTCAACAAGTGGTGTTGGGAGAACTGGACAGTTACATGCAAAAAAATGAAACTTGAGCACCAAGTTATACCATACACAAAAATAAATTCAAGGTGGATAAAAGATTTAAATATAAGCCATGACACCATTAAAGTCCTAGAGGAGAACATAGGCAGGAAAATCTCAGATATTTCACTCAGCAACATTTTTACTGATATGTCCCCTAAAGCAAGGGACATAAAGGAAAGCATAAACAAATGGGATCTCATCAAAATAAAAAGCTTCTGCATGGCTAAAGAAAACAGTATTAAAATAAAAAGAGAACCAACTGTATGGGAAAACATATTTGCCAATGATACCTCAGACAAGGGTTTAATCTCCAAAATATATAAAGAACTTACATGACTCCACTCTAAGAAGACAAGCAACCCAATTAAAAAACGGGCAAAGGGCTTGAACAGACACTTCTCCAAGGAGGACATACAGAGGATCCAGAGACACATGAAAGATGCTCAGTATCACTGGCTACCAGAGAGATGCAAATTAAAACCACAATGAGATACCACTTCACACCAGTCAGAATGGCCATCATAAACAAAGCAACAAGCAACAGGTGTTGGAGAGGTTGTGGAGAAAAGGGGACCCTAGTGCACTGTTGGTGGGATTGCAGACTGGTACAACCACTATGGAAAGCAGTATGGAATTTCCCAAAAAGCTAAAAATGGACCTACTTTTTGACCCAGCAATCCCACTGCTAGGATTATATCCTAAGAACCCTGAAACACCAATCGAAAAGAACTTATGCACCCCTATGTTCATAGCAGCACAATTTACAATAGCCAAGTGCTGGAAGCAAGCTAGGTGCCCATCAGTAAATGAATGGATCAAGGAATATGGTACATTTACACAATGGAATTCTATGCAGCAGAAAGAAAGAAGGAGCTCCTACCCTTCGTGACAGCAGGGATGGAACTGGAGAGCATCATGCTAAGTGAAATAAGCCAGGTGATGAAAGACAAATACCATATGATCTCACCTTTAACAGGAACCTAATCAACAGAACAAACAAGCAAGCAAAATATAACCAAAGGCACTGAAATTGAGAACAGGATGACAGTCACCAGAGGGAAGAGGGGAGGAAATTTCAGGGGAAAAGGGGAAGGGTTTACAGGAAGAAGTATAAAAGACATATAGACAAAAGCTGGGGGGGTGGAAATGGGAGGGAGCTGGGGAGGGCTGGGGCAGTGGCCTGGGATGGGAGTAGAAGCAGAAAACTGTACAAGAACAACAATTAAAATAAAAAAAGAAATAGATTGTCCGCTATAGCCTCCAGGAGGGAGTGTAGCCATGTGATGCCTTGATTTTGGCTTGGTAGTTCCTGTGTCAGACTTGTGATATAAACAGAACCATAAGGTAATTTGCGTTATTTAGCCAGTGAGTTTGTGGTAGTTTGTTACAGAAGCATAGACTCTAACGCAGTGATGGTGAGGTTTGCAAAACCACCGTATCTCTGTTTGCATCTCTGGAAACAGAAGTGAGAGTCTGACCCAGAGGCATCCCACGCACAGGCTAGACAATGTCTGTAAACTCTGGGTCAGACAGTGACATGCAATAAACTTGGCCAATTAAGTTTAGTTGGTGTTTTCCTCTGGACTTTGTGCTAGTCAATAAACACAGAAGGAAGTTTATCATTTGGGATACTTGCTTTGCTAAAAGAGTAGGAGGTAGATCAGAGCTGAGACCTGTGATGGTGCAGGTGCAAGGTGATATGACGGAGATTAGGAAACCAGGAGCTACCAGGGTTGGCCGTCCACAGGCTGTTCTGAGAAAAGCAAAAACCTCACAGTCCTGGATGTGGAGGTGGAGGGAGGGGCCCTTTGCGATGTGCAGTACCCATCGTAGTCTGTAGATATTCTTGCAATGTACCTACTTTTCCTTTACGTAATGTAAGGGACTCTTCATTGAAGTCCGAGCAAGCTGAAATGAAACATGGACGTTATCTGTGAGTAGTCATTGACAAAGCCAGTTTAAGTCATTTAATGTGGAGAATTCAGGACAAAGAAACTGAGCTAAAGAAAAGAGAAAGAGAAGAGACAGAAGGAGGAGAGGATAACCAACAAAGACCTCATTTGTGGAAGCATATTGAGAAATTACAAGTATGATGGGTCCCTTTTCCCAAGCCAGTGTCGTTTTAGGAGAATATGATGCTGATTCTTTCTGTTCTGGTGCCTAAGGTTTAAGGGCTTCAGTTGGAGGGTCAGGCAACTGATAAAAACTCTGATTGGTTTTAATAGGTACCACGTTTTCCCTAGTGAACCAGTCTGAAAACTGACCCCTCCCAGCCTTCTGTCCACTGACATAGATTTATTAAAACTGAATATTTCATCTTTTAATAGTTCTATTCTCATATTCATTCCTTTCTTCCCTTTATTTTTCTTACAGTCCTGATCCTGGCCTGATTACAAATTGATTTGCCAGCTGCCTGAACCTCCTTTCTCTCATCTTTTCCATCTCGTCTCACCTAGACATAGCCCTGCAATAATCCTTTAAAATTCCTTTGGCTCTTGTTGCTTCCCGAGTCAGAACTTTCAGTGGTTCCCTGGTAGTGTGTCTTTCAAGGTACTCTGCAGCCTGGCTGCAGCCTCCATATGTCATTCCTCATATCCCATTATATTTCTGCAGAAATCGTGTTCTGCAGCCAACTTGGCTCCTTCAGAATCACTAAATATACCTCTCGGTTTGTTGCCAGCACCTTTTGCCTGCCTGGTTCCTCTTACCTTCGGTGCGCTCCCTGGTACACTTTGCCTATTCAAACTCCAGTCCTTTTGGGTTTATTTCCTTTTGAATTAGGAATCGTGTTGCCTCTGGAATACACCATGCTCCTATTCTGGTAACAACAATGAAAAAGAAACTTCAGAGCTCCAAGAGAATGAGAACAATGGCATGAGATTTATTTTCCTCCCTATCAAGTCAGATAATGCTAAGATTTTTTCCAATATAACTTTTATCTTTAAACTCAAAATGAAAATCTTCAAATATAAAACTATTCTAGACTTCACAGCTGGTCAGGTAGCTCAGGTTAGCCTTCCTTCAAGGGGTGTTTTAACCTTTTGTTTTTTATTACTTTCTCAGGGACAGAGATTGAGAGCTCCTGGCCAACTCAGTAGATAAATGGGCAATCCTTACAACTGGTATGAGAAACGGAAAGATGGGTATCTGGCTCCTTATTTAGTCTGCGAGGACTTACATAGAGACTGAGTGTAAATACGGGCCTTTGCCTCAGATGGGCTCCTTACTCCCTGAGCTGATCTGCAGGAATCTTATAGAAAGTGCAGGATGATCTTGCTTGGCCGTCTTGGTAAAGAAGAAGGATCATATTCTATTCTTTCCATCTTTCACATAAGAAAGAAAAATCATTTCATGGTTATCTGTGAGATTGGAGAGACTTGATTTCTTTTCCTGAGATCGCTTCACAATATCCAGTTATAATTCTAAGTCCTTTGAGCTCTACTGCCTAAAATTTAAACATATTGTTTAAAATAAAAAAGGAATGAACCAGATGCAACGTGGATGAATCTGAAAACAATATACTAAGCGAAAGAAGCCGGACACAAAACCAGTAGTCTGGTTGCATTCTTAAGAAGAGTCTAGAATAGGCAAATCCATAGCAAAAATAGATGAACGAGTGCTAGGACCTAGGGGTGAAAGGGGCTAAGGCATATGAGATTTTGAGGGTGATGAAAATGTCCTCAAATAAGATACAACTCTGCTGTGTTGAGTTGTTGGGGGGGGGAGAAATCTGTAGCCCTACATATAACATGTTGGTTATACTGTTATTTTTCGTAGAATAATTGGGGGAAACTTGACCAAAAGTAAAGTAAAATTTAGTAAAATAGAAAATAGCAATATCGATAAGGGAAGCAGTGATGATAAATGCATTATTCTGTAGTTTATTATACCGCTGTGTTATTTCCTTTCTATGCTTGTAGAGATGTGCATTCCACAAATTAATAAAAAACTACAATTGCAGTACGGCCCCAATTTTCAGGGTTACTTGGAAGTACAACTACGGAACAGAGGCCATGTCAGGACCCCCCCTTTCATCCACTCCCTCCAAGCAATTTTATATAAAAGGGTCCCTAGTAGTCATACGATTCGACCTTCTCCACAGAGGGAAAACTGGAGGGGTCCTTGCTGTCTTACATCTTGCTGCATGTCCCCCACATTCTTGGGCTTGTAAGTTCTTCTAAGGCAGGAGAAGCACATTGTTTCACAGGGAGGGGGAAAAGAAAGGCTCACACGTTATACGATAATCCGATAGCATCTGTAGTTAAGAACATTTGAAAAGGGCTTTTGAACGCTGTCACTACTGTGCGCAATAGGTCCAGAGCTGAAAGAGTACTAAGTCATCAGTACTGAGCAATAAGGGCAAAATTGCCTTGTATTTACAGAGGTACCAAGCTGCTGCCTCACCGCTGTTCTGTGCTTGTTACGAGTGAGTGTATAACACATTCTTTCTCCAAATGCGTTAGCTCTTCCAGCATTTCTTATTCTTACATAGTAATAATCACATACTTAATAGGGGACAGAGTGACTGCACTGCAAAGTGAGACTAGAAGTACATTGGTGAATACAGATGCATTAAAAACTAATTAATTTGAAATTTATGGACCGGTGGCCACTTACGCCGTGACAGGGTGAGCGCTCCGCCGAGTGCTGCGTTATCAGCAGGGAGAGGTCTCGGCGGGAGTGATTGACAAACGAGGGGTTATAGATCCTCCCGCCAGGAATACTTTCTCCGTTAGTCTCTGTGAAATGGCTGTGTCCTGTAAAATCCCTTAGTTAATTGTTGCCTGCCTAAGACTACTTGTTTTGCACTTCTCATCTTTCTGTTTCCATTCTGATATCTAAGTTCTGTAGGGATTATAAACTACATGTTGTTGATAGAAGGCAAATACAGCCCATTATGTTTAATTAATAGTTCCAACTGATTAGAAACGGCTGAATCATATCAAAGTGACTTAAGTAATGTATTATGTGTACCAACAATTTTAATGATTATTTAACAAAGATCATCAACTCTGAGTATTGGTGAGTCAGTGTTATATTTATGGTCAGTATTTTCCCAATTTTTATAAATATTTGTTGGGAGAAAAGGGTGTTCATATTTGAACCATAGATATTAATATCTGGATATATTGTTGGAAAAGTAAAGAAAATAATAATGTAGATATTTAGTTGAAGCACATTTTCTTGATCATTGATAAAAATTATAGCAGACATGTTTACCTTATTTCCAAAAATTTAAGTACCCAATGCAAAAAGGTTTTTCATCATGTCGCTTCGCTGTTAAAATGCCTTACTCATAGCAAATACCTTGTCACTATTCATAATAATTCTGTTGCTGGAAACAAGGCACAGGCTCAGATGACATGAGCCACATTGCGGGAAGGCAGAGTTGGACATTCACCATGAAGGGCTGAACCTTGCGAGCCCAGCTCGTCCCAAGTCAAAGCAGCAGACCGTGTGGCTGCAGTTCCCAAAATCTCTCAGGTTTGCCTTGCGGGCAGCTGCAGGAACGTGGAGAAGTGGTCAGTGTCCAAGAAGAAAGAAATGGCACAAATAATGGGCAGTGGGGTGGGCCATGCTGGGGCTCATTGTAAGGAGTCTCAAAGATGCTCTTGGGAAGGCTCACAGAAGACAAAAGCAAATACAGATTCTGGTGGAGGTTAAGATTTGAGATTTTGAAAATAAAGGTCAACGTTTAAAGAAGTCTTTAAAAGTAATTGTTCAGAAACAAAGATGAAGATACCCGGTTTGAAGAGCGGCGAAGGGATTTTGTTTTTTCAAGGGAGGGCGATAGTACAGAGCTTTTAGCTTGAATTTGCAACTGACATTTGACATGAATGTATGTGTATTATTCCCATATAGCTTTCTGTAAGATATTATTCACTGTGCTGGTCTAGGACAACTGTAATCGTGTATGCTCATGTAGAATGCCTCATTTTATTCGGCATTTTTATTCATTTTCATTTTATTTTTTTTTATTTTTTGAATAGTCTATTGTATCTTTTTTCTATTACCATTTATCCCTCATATACCCCCTACCACCTCCAGGCACCTTCCTCCCCCAAGCAATCACCACACTCTTGTCAGTGTCTATGATTTCTAGTTCTTCTTTCTTAATTATTTTTATTCTTAATTATTAGTGTGTAAAATAGGAAAGTAGAATGAATTTCACAATTCTTAAAGTCTTGAAGATAGGAAATTAAACATACTTAAATATTATTGGGTTGGCCAAAAGTTGTTTACTTTTTTCCATAAAATAGAAGGCACATTTTTAAAAATTTTCACCAATAACTTTATTGATTTAGTTATTTTGAGTATGTCAGCTGTCTCCCACCAATGACTTCTAGTGTGTAGAGGCCAAGGGTGCTGCTAAACATTTTTCAATGCCTAAGATGGCCCTACAGCAACGAATTATTTGGCCAAAATGTCAATAGTATCAAGAAACTTGCAAACCACTTTTGACAAGTTTGATCAGTCACACCTTCTCTGTACATAGCACAAATCTTTTTGTGTGTTTCAGTTGCGTTTTTGCCTTTCTTGAAATAATAAATCATAATACGCCAAAAATGTTGTGTGTTTTATTCCATCTCCAACATTAACATGGCTGCACAAAAATTCCGATGTCCCAGTTTTGATGTTTTTTTTTAAATGCACGCTGATATGACAGCTGCCGCAATACAATCTAACGAAATTGTGTAGACTGAAATCAAAGACAGCTAAGCACTGCTAGAGCCATCGTACAAAAAAAAAAAAAAAAAAAAAAAACACTGAGCAATTTTTTGACCAACCCAGTAGAAGTCATTTTTATGGGCTTAGTCTAATAAGTTACATCAAATTGGAATTCAGAGGGAGAAGAGGGGCCTCTCAGATTGAACTCAAACCGCAGACGTTCACAGCGCGACCAGGCACATTTCTCTCTTTCCCCTTCATTACAGCCTCCCTTACTCAACTTTTGAAAATTATGAAGACTTTTCTTTTATTGTATGAAGAAAAAGTTAACATTTTCTGTAGACATCTGTGATTAAAGTTAAGCACCTTTAATTTTGTCCCTTTGGCATGGTTATAATTGTGTTGCATCTTTCCATTCGAACACTTTCTGGGTCACAGAAAACACACACACACGGAATTAGAATCAAACAATCTAGAAATAACAAAAGTCAATATGAATTCCATTTGCAATAGCATCTGAAGGATGCAGATAGAAACATTAACATTATGAATCTTCTAAAAGAAAACAGGCAGAATACTTGCAATCTACAGATTAGGCAAAGATTTTCTAGTATGACAAAAATTTTTTAAAAAGTGATAAATTGAACTTTATCAAAATGTAAAATGTATGCTCTTCAAAAGATAAGAGTATAAAGGACAAGCTAGAGAGTTGAAGAAAACATTTGCAAAGCATGTATCTGATAAAAGACTTGTATTTCAAAATACATAAATGATTTTTAAGAACAGTTTTTAGAGCAGATTAAGATTGACGGTAAAACTGAGGGAGATTCAGGGGTGCCCCCTGTAGCCCCCTGACCCCATACACACATCCTCTTTCATCATCAACACCATTCATCCGGATGGTACCCTTTCTTTTTACCAAATATTAACGTACATTGACGCATCTTAATTACCCAGAATTCATAGTTTTACATTAGAGTCCACTCTTGGTGTTACACATTCTCTATGTTTGGACAAATATACAAGGACGTGCATCCACCACCACTAATAACATACGGAACATTTTCACTGCCCTAAAAATCCTCTGTGCTCTGCCTATTCATCTCCCCCAGAACCCCTTACCCCTACCCCAAACTGATCTTTTTACTGTTTTATAGTGTTGCTTTTTCCAGAATGTCTTATACTTGGAATCATACAGCATGTAGGTAGTCTTTTAAGGTTGACTTATCTTCCTGAAGTAATACACATTTAACTTTCCTCCATGTCTTTTTATAGCTAGACATGTCATTTCAAGGCTGAATAATATTTCATTGTCTGGATTATCCACTCACCTACTAAAAGATCTCAGTTGCCTCTAAGTTTTGACGATTAGAAATAAAGCGACTATAGACAATTGAGTGCAGGTTTTTGTGAGGACGTAAACTTTTAACCTCTCTGTACAAATAATGGAATACTACCCAGTAACAAATGGAATGAATGGTTCTCAAAAATATTATTCTAAATGAAAGAAGTCAGCTGCATTATGTCATTTATCCTGAAGTTCTAGGAAAGGCAAAGGTGGACAGGCAGAAGTACATGTGTGGTTGTCTGAGGCTTGAGTGGGAGACAGGATTGACTGTGGATGAGCACAAAGCAAGTCTGGGTTAATGAAGGTATTTTAAAAGTATATTATGACCTATACCTGGCTGGTGTATCTCAGTCAGTGGATGGAGCACCAGCCTGCAAACCAAAGGGTTGCTGGTTTGATCCCCAGTCAGGGCACGTGTCTGCATTATGGAGCCAGGTACCCAGTAGGGAGCTCATGAGAGGCAACCACACACTGAAGTTTATTTCCTTCTCTCCCTCCCTTCCCCTCTGTCTAAAAATAAAATAAATAAAATCTTTTTAAAAAGATGAGGTGACATTTAAAAAAATCAAAGTGTATTATAGTGATGTCCTAAAATCAAATTGTGTACTTAGTAGATTAATTTTATGGTACTAAGTTAACTCAGTAGAATTGTTAAAAATTGTTAAGCTACCTTCAAAATGAAATTTAAGAAGAAATATTTTATTTTTTATTTTAGCGAGGAGCAAGGAGGTAGAAAGGGCAAGAAATATCAACGTGAGAGAAACTTCATTTGTCTGCCTTCCGTATGTGCCCTAGGGGACTGATCCTGCCACCTGGGCATGTGCCCTGACCTGAAACTGAACCAGTGACATTTTGGTTCATGGGAAAATGCTCAGCTGACTGAGCCACACTGGCTGCGGCCTCAAAATGAAATTTTTAGGATTATTTTATATTATTAGTGGAATAGGGTATATACAAAAGACAGACATTGAAGGAAAAAGTGTCCATCTGGAAAGAAGATAGGAGGACACTACCTGTGAGACTTCAGAGTTACTTTCATTAATTTGATAAATTTGCTGTGATGGCACATGTGTCTGAGAAAATGATTTTATTGGTAGAATATAAAATACCAATATCACATGGGCCAGAATGCTAGTGTACATGTAAGAAGTTTTGTATTACTGTGCACAGAACTACACAGCAAGTGGCATGACAATTTCACTTATAACTTATAACTTATAGCATGAAAATCCATTGGAACATTTTGGGAAATAAAGGGGTAAGAATTGCAACCTGGGTGAGGGGCTCATATGCTACATCATAATCAGAAAATGTCTTGACAAACACAGACTCAAAACTAGTGGAATTGATTACCTAAAATTGATAGAATGCAATAGCTTGTTTAATCTATTTCCTAGCGGAAATAGCCTTTTTCATGACCAACCACAGGCATGATAGAGGTATAGCTACAGATGTGCGTATGGGGATTGTGAGTTACGTGCATTTGCTAGATTGACTTCCCTCAGTTGAACAATTATTCAGCTTGGTTAGGTAAATTTGCATTTTTCAGCGCTGAAAGTGAATCCTTTGGCCAGGCAGCTGCCGCAGGAGCCTCTCCAGAGGGCACCTCACGGTACGACAGCCCACTTCCCTCGGCGGGAAAGAACACCCAAGTGGAAGCCACAGTCTCTTGTCAATCTCAGAAATAAGTCCAGTTGCCTCTGTTCCATTGTATTCAAAAGACATGAGTCATTAAATCTTGTTCAATTGGAAAAGCAAAAGCCTTTATTTATTAAAGGTCAGACTATGCTATAATGATAAGAAAGGAGAGGAGACATGTCTTACTTGGTGGAAGGGAATGAAAGGTGCAAGGTTATTAAAATAACATGTGCATCTAGCTGCAGCGTAATTGTTAATTTTTAATTAATCATCAGCCTGATGAAGACATAAGAAAACTTAAGGACAAGGAACCGCAGAAAAGATACCTTTTCATCTTCCTTGTCCACTGCCCCCTTGGTTCTTTTTCCTTTCTTATCCTGAACACATGCTCATTGTTTGATCAGTTAATTGACAGGAAACACAATTTTTTCCCCCATCGAGCTGTTGTGAAGCCCTCCAAGTCCAGGGTCATGACCAAATGCCAAAAATGACATTTTGCTCAAATATAAAAGTGAAATGTCAACCTCAAAAAACCTTAAAACTTAAATGCTGTGATGATATTGGTCATACACGTACGTGCCTTAGTGTATCAGCCATTGATACACATTACAAGTCTGAGTAACATTTTTTCATAATAATTTTAATGAACTTTACTATTGCTTTTTACTTTGCCATTTAATAGGAATATTATATAGAATATTTGAGAGAGCAAATACACTGATGTTCTCTCTCAGTTAACTTCAGGAAACCTACTGAATATTCTCTATTGAGTATTCTGCATAATATTACACAGTATCACGAAATTGAAATTACTCATTCTTCTTATGTAATACTTAGAGAAGTAGCTGAAAAGAAAGAATAGCATTTTACTTCTAGAGTAAAACTGAAAGCACAAAAATTTTTATTAGTTGTCTTTTTGGAACACTAAAGTAATTCAAAACCAGTTTTTTAAAAAATATCATATCCATTAATACAGTTTGCTGATATCATGAGGCATGATTCCTTTGGTATTAACATTTTTTTGTATAACTCAAGAATTTTATGTTTATAAGTTATGGAAATCCAATTCAAATGAGTACAGACATAACTGATACCTTATTGAAAGATTCCTGTATTACTGAACAGATGGTTGAAAAACAAGGCTGTATGAGTGATAGAACCTGACATGATAATCTTCTGTCTTGAAATCCTTAACTTAACCTCACCTGCGGTATATTTTGCCAGGTAGGGCAGCACTCAGAGCTTGTTGGAACTGGGTCCTGGACATCTTGTTTGGGGTCATTTTCCAGCCTCCTGGGTGAAGTTATGTGAGAGAATAATTTAAATGGGTGGGCACTTCCAATGTGGGTCACGGATGATTTATGTAAAGTGGCAATAGCTGAGCTGAAGTCTAAATGCTGCAAGAATATGCATTTGAAGCATTTGTGTATTGGAAACGACTCTTAAAGTGAAAAACATGTTCCTTGTGGTTAGCCACCATTTTGTTAGTATTGGGTTGGCCAAAATGTTTATGTGTTTGTTTGTTTTCTACGAGCTGGTTCTTGTAGCACTTAGTTGTCTTTCATTTCATTCGAAACAATTTTGTTAGATTGTATTGGGACAGCTAACATATCCGTGTGCATTTAAAAAAAGCATCGAAATTGGTGAATTCTTGTGTATCCAACTTAATGTTGAAGATGGAAGAAAATATGCAACATTTTGGTGTATTATGCTCTATTGTTTAAAAAAGGTAAAAATGCAACTGAAATGCAAAAGAGAAAAGAGAAAAAAAGATTTGCGCAGTGTACAGAGAAGGTGCTGTGAATGATCAAATGTGCCAAAGGTGGTTTGTGAAGTTCCGTGCTGGAGCTTTCTAGGTGGACAATGCCCCGCAGTCAGGTAGACCAGTTGAAAGTGATAGCGATCAAATCAAGACATTTAATCGAGAACAGCCAATATTATACCAATGTGGAGGATAGCTGACAAACTCAAAATATCCAAATCAATACAGTTGAGTCAATAATTGTTGCAATTGAAAAATGTGCCCTTTATTTTACAGAAAAAGCTAAATGGACTTTTTGGCCAACCCAATAGAATCGGTACTGATCGAGTCACTAGAGAACGTGTCATTATTTCCATTCCCTCGTTGCCAAGGGCCAGTGTTGGGGTCCTCAGGAGAGCAGGAGAACGAATCTTGAGCCCTAATGCTTATGCTGATGAGTAAAGCCATCAGTGACAAGGTTCAGGGACTCACACTGCCGTGGTTTCACTGAAAAGAGTTATTAGTACATACGAGAGGATGGACTCTACTGATTTGTGCGACTACAGCGTTAAATTTGTGTCTCATTTACGAATACACAATAGTTCTCTTTGTTTGCCCTTGAGAACTTTCAACAGTAAAGTGTTTACATTAAATCGCAGCAACTAGTGATACCTCTGAGGTGGCTACATGAGAATTGCTCATATAGCAGACAACAGTATGTCAAACTTTACACATGAAAATAGAGGGTTTTTTAAATAATTTTTATTTATTTTATCTTTAGAGGGGAAGGGAAGGAGAGAGGGAGAGAAATATCAATGTGTCGTTGCCTCTCGTGTGTCCCCTGCTGGGAACTGGCCTGCAACCCAAGCATGTGCCCTGACTGGGAATCGAACCGTGATCCTTTGGTTCGCAGGCCCAGGTTCAATCCACTGAGCTACACCAGCCAGGGCGGAAATAGAGTTTTAAAAATCATACTGAACGGCAAGATGTCCCTATCCCCTTACTTTCCCTGAAACACTAACCTGTACGATACTGTGCCATTTTGTTTTTTATTTCCCAAGATTACATAAAAAATATGTTTATGTTTTTAATGGAGGGAGCTGAAATTTTTCAAATGAAATATCATAAGAAACTTGGTAATACCATTTTATTTTTGAACCTAACACCATGCATACGGTGAACACCATACACATTACATGGCGGCCCATGAAATTTCAAAGACCCTGACTCATCTCGCATTGGCGTGCTTCCTTGAATATATCATATCTCAGCTTTGAATACGTGGTACGCAGAGGGGCACTGGTGCATTTCAGGTAATCCACACTGCAACTTCCTGGAGAAAATTTGGGTTGAACGTTCATGCTTTCACATGTTCATGAAACACACGCACACATACACATACATATCTCATTTATATACAAGTATACAACGTATAGATAATGTGTGTTGCCTGTATATTAAATATATGCATATATGTGTGCATATACGTGTGTGTGTGTTGTATGTACATACAAAGACACAAACTAGAAAAGGAGTGGTGTCTTCCCTAAAACCCTTTGGGAGAACATCATCATTTCTGTTGTCATCCCAAGAGGGTGGACCAACCCTCTTCTTCACTTAGTTCTGTTTTCCAGCTTTAAACATCTGCCATGCTGTGCTCCTGTGTTCACACTTGGATGTGCCCGGGAAGGAGGGGCACTTTCAGCAGAAGAGAGGGGTGTGTGTGTGTGTGTGTGTGAAGTATACACCGATGGGACACACTGTTGTCATTAGTGCACAGAGGGTGTCAGTGAACATGTTACAAGGAGGTTTTTCTTAGGCTTCAGTGCTGAGCCCTCAGATCCGGGGCTTCCACAAGACAAGGGTGGGGTAACATACGGAAGGGATTCGGAGCTTCCTCGGTGGTGCAGACTTGAAGCATGTACAGTGTCGTGCAGTTCTCATGGTCATGGTTAGGGAAGTGACTGACACCCAAATGCATACACATTCCAGGGAGGTAAGACTAGGTGCTGCTTACGTTTGTTAAATGGAGCATTGCTTTAAGTCCAGTTCACAAATTTTGAAAAGATTGCAGGGCCACAAATTAAAGAAATCAATTAAAATAGGATATTGTTCTGTAATACATATTATAATTTTGTTTTAAAAGCTAAATAAAAAGAACGACAAATGAAATGGATAAAAATGGTTAACAAAGTAAGCTTTAGAGCATTTCTCCTGTGTAATAATAAAACGTGACTAAAAAACCAAGGCAATGAGAAGCAGTCTCGTTCAGTGTCAGCCACAGAGTCTCTCCTTCCTGAGATCACCAGGTGTGAAAATGTCTTATTTAGTAACACTGTTTTGTTCCTGTTTTCCATTAGGTAGAAAGTTAGTTATTTTGAGAAAGTCAAGCAGTAATGCAGAAAATTGCTCAGTCTGAATGATTGTTTTTTAGCTTCTAACATCATCTGTAGTTCAACATTCAAGAAATATAGGGTGTTAGGCTATGTAAAATTTGTTTTATTCTCTTATAGTAGTGACAATGGTGTTTTGTTAAACAAGCCAGCGCATTTCAAGCTAAATAATGAAATGTTAGATTGTTAGATGTAGCACTTAGAAATAGCTAAGGACCAGTTACGTGGCTTTCGATGTTTTCCAGTTTACAGATGTTTTTGCCACTTCATGGAGAATGCACATAGGGAGCTTTCCAATACTCAGGGCTCACAGATCACTAACAGTGTTTGACCTTGTCGCGGTCAGGCGGGGTATCCCTGGAGAGCTTGGATCACAGGACCCTGAGAAGTCATTAGATGAAAGAACGCAGGGGTGAACACTCCTTGTGACCCTTCACACACCCACATGCCCTGGAGTGGCAAAAGATGATGGGGCCAAGCTCCTTCTCTCTAACCAGTATTTTTTCCATTAACTTAAAATATCTACTTTGAATTATATTAATTGCAATGAAAGATGTAATAATTGGGAAACCTAAAATTAGTGTCATTTCTGATGTGAGGAACAATATTCAACCGTAGGCCTGCTTGGGTGTCTGTGTTTCAACTGAACTAATTAAATTTCTTTCTCTGTTAAAAAAAAAAGTGAAGAGAAAAGAGAAGAGAAATGTGATTGTATCTGATGTTGGAAGGCATGTGAATTTAGCCTCCAAGCAGAGCTCCGTCTTACACTCTGACATGCCTATAACACATACAGTGATGCATTTAATTCTACAACTCAAACATATTTCTACCCTTCAACTCAAAACTCTCCAACAGCCTCCATTCTTACTCAATATTGTCTACAGTATTTAAAAAGAGCCTGAATATTTTTAAAAAATTCAGTATACCTATTTAAATATTACCTATTTCAGAGAATAAAAACCATGCCTTGTACTTGCAGAGTTATCATGAACTAATAATGCATAGAGGGTTAAATGTTCGATGGCAGTTGTTCCTGAGATCTACATTTCACTCAGTTTTTTAAGGTGTGGGAGCTAAACCTAAGGACAAGCATGCTGGTGGGAGGCAGATAATAAATAAACCGAACCATACGGTGTGATGGACGGTTATAATGCTGCCGTGCGTGGAGAGGGGTCAACAGGGCTGGGATATGGGGGTTATAATTTTAACAAGTTAGTGAGCGAGAAGATGATGTTTGAAAAAGGCCCGAAGGGGGCTAGTCCCATGGCTGTGTCGAGAAAAGGATCCTTATCTCAGGGATTAGCAAGTGCAGGGGCCCTGCGTGTGAG